>JAPYZP010000707.1:0-21805 GCA_030522985.1 Torymus sinensis | reverse complement strand
TAACACTTTGTTGTGACGGCGGGATAGGTATGTGTGTGCAAGTATTGCGGATTCTTTTATTGCAAATGCTTAAGTAATTAATGTATAGGGAAGGTGGGGCCATGACGAGCATCACCCTAACTTTAATTTACGATTACATCGAAAATTAAGCGATTTTTCAATAATAAGAAAAATTCGACACTATCTAACTTTGTAACACCTATGTTTTTGTTAACAGTTTTAATATTGTTACGTTGACACTGTAATTACTGTATATATTTTTTAATAAATAGCTTGGTCCTGCCTGAAGAGGACTCGGAGACCACCGTCGAAACGTGGACTGTTACATCTAAATTTTATTTTTATAATTTATTTTTTGCTTGACTCGTACAAAGTCGATATACAAACTCGATTATTAATAACGAAAATTGGTTTGAATAGTCAATTATATTGGGAAGCTGAATTGATGAGTGAAAAAATGGTAATAATTTATATTTTTAAATAAAAAAGTGAGAACCACGATACGCTTAAATAATGCTCTACGTGCCCTACTATATCGGGCATGAGTGGCAGGGCGATGGGGCACGCTTAAAACAAACCTTGTCATGAAATACAAAAATAATTAATTTAAAAAATGTTTTATAAGGAGAGGTATTTATTCATTTTTAACGGTCATATTTTTTTTCAAGATAGTAGTTTTTATTTTAAAAATATTATTCACATAAACAATATTTACTAAAATAGCATTTTATAATACAAATATTACAATTTTAACTAATATATTGAATACAGCTAATTATACTTTTGTTAGTTAGTTGTTACAGCTAATAATACTTTTGTTCACTCATCATTTCTTAATAGTTATTTTTTCACATAACTCTAAAGCTCGGATCTCATCTATACATACGCGCCGCTGTGTGCCACACGTGCCCCATTTATGATAGTTTTTAATTTACTTGTATAAATTTTGACAAAAAATTTTAGAAAAAAACGAAAAGTTGGGTTTTAAAGTTTAAAACCCAAACTCGCAAATACACTTGGTTTCAATTGGATTTAAAATAATCCATTGTTTTGGCGGTAGAATGAAAAATGAATCCATCCTTTTTTTGTTACTCTGAATTTTAACTTTATGAGACAAAATGATAAAAACTATATTAGTATGAAATTTAATATTTCAGCGAACCTCAAATAACCGCATATAGTTTGACGTTTGCATGGGATTAAATTTCAAACAAGTTTATTTGTGTATCTGCATTATTAGTATTGAAAGTTTGAACACTGACGCATGAATTTATAATCAATGATAGCAATGTACATAGAGTGTTAGAAAAATCAAAAGAATGAAAAACATGCAAATATTTACATCACATCTTCAGATCACTCATCTTCAACTATACATAATATTATATACAATTATGCCTTTACAAAATAGATAATGAAAGTCACGCCAAGCGCAGCGAACAACAAGTAGCCCTTATACCTGCAATTTTTCTGAAATTCGGCGTTACCGTAGATGAGAGTTGATCTTGTAATATAACAGTTGTAACGAGATTTATCCGGAGGGGGCAAACTGCATTATGGTCGTCCTTCCTGGAACTCATCCAGTTTTGCATTTTCCCCGCCCCGGCATCGTCGTCTTGGCCAATCCAGTAAGAGGTCACCTCGCGCTTATCGCCACGCTTATATGTATGTGTATACCTGAGCCTGTATAAAGTATAATTAAAATCTGGTGATGTCTTTACGACCTTTTATTGCGTTGTTTTCGTCAACTACCGCATCCTTTTATGCCTACCTGGCTGCCTACGGCCGCTGTATATAGTGCGTCCGAGATGCAGCCGCGCTGACAGTAGACCATGGCAGGCTTAATATTTTGAATAATTTACGGTCGAGGGTCGAGCGTGCGGATTAAAATCCTTATAGTCGGGGTGTGCAAAAGTCTTGAGGTAAACAAAGTACTTAACGTCTTAGGGCCCCCACACAGCAAAAGCAACAGCACACAGATATAAAGAATTTAACATTGGTACTATGTCTATATATATACGAGAAAATCCTGTTCCCTGTATCTGTTCCTTGTATATATAGATATAGTAACCCATGGTAAATTCTATATCTGTGCGCTGTTCCTTTTTCTGCGTGTGGGCGGGGCCCAACCACGGATGAATTTTTAACGTGACTTTGCAGACGGTGCATTCTCTGTCTGTTGAACATGTTTTTTTTTTATAAAAAAAGAAGGGAAATGAAGTGTTCCAAATCGGACATACGTTTATATAAAAAAATCATATTTTTCTATATAAGATCAGACTGCAACGTAATTAATATAATGATGAATAATAATTTCATTAATGATTTACCCGTTCTTTTACATATTTATCAATCAGTTAATATTCATTACTATATTCATAAGGTTAATTTTTTATTATAACTTATATCCACGAAACACTATATGTATATATTATAAAAATATCATAAACACAAGAAATTAATTAATATTAATCAATTATATCATATAAACTTATTATGGATAAGTAATAAAAAGTTAACTTCACGAATTAATAAGTAATGAATAACTGATTAATAAATACGAACGAGAGCGGGTGAATCTTATTTTCCTGCATGCTTATCGATGATTTCTAATGAAAGCACTGATTTCGAACAGTTCATTACTTTTTTTTATAAAAATATTTTCACCAGGGATGTCAGGTGTGTAATATAATACCAGGGATACAATACGCATATTATTGTGACTGATTTTATGATAGGAATTAAACTCTATATAACTTATATAGAGTTAGTTATACTTATATAGATAGTTAATCTAAATTGTTAACAACAATAATAAATAAAGTTAATAAATAAATTGTTATTTATTTTAAAATCTTGAAGCAATCAAATTAAATTTCGATAAAAAAATATCTTTATTTTGAAAAATATATTAAAAATTATTAAAACAGACAGAATTCCCATTATACTTCGCAAAATATATTAACATTACCAGAAAAAGCCGCAATACTGAGGGAATTACATAAACTTTAGTAAACATACATGTATTAATTTATCTTTATAGCGTTATTTCAATCTATATTATTGTAGACTTTGCCAGTTACCAGTATATATTAATAAGTTAATTATGAAATTAGTTACCTTATTTTTTTGTAACCCGACCATTTTACATTTATCATAACGAATCCAATTCTATTGCGATCAACCTATTAACTACCACATACCTATATATACTATCTACATTATCGAACGACGATTGCGTTGCTATAATACGAAAAAAAGGACATAATTGTTCTTGAAGGAGAGAAAGAAAAAAAGTAAAATTCATATATACATATATATATTATATGCCTCAAGGGAGCTCTGCCTTGGCCCAGATTTCATGCGCTCTTTTCGCGAATTCTACAAGACCCTGAAATACGTGTTCTGCAATTCCCCGGAGTATACGCGCGTGCGCGCACGCGTATATCCGCAGACACTTTCTCGAATAAACCGCGCAAGTTTTTTTTGTCGCCTTTCAGTGCGGTGATTATACGCACGCCGTGACTTTTCGAGAGATTCATTATGCGAACCGTCGGGTACCTGTCAGGTTGACGTGTACATATATATGTATATTAAATATTACGTATTTCACGGTTTATAGATCACGAATGACAACATTTTTTTTAAATGCAGATGCGGTTGTTAGAATGTCCCATTTTCTTGACGATAAAAGAAACACGAAAGAAAAGGCTTGAAAATCGAATTAAGTATCTGCGATTGCAAATAGTGCATCGGACCCAACATAGAAATATGGTTTATAATCGGTAATCTCAAACTAGCCGGTATATAACACCTCGACGCCGCAGCATCCGCAATAAGCGAGAAAAACAAGCCAATAAAATCAGAACGGGGCCCCATAGTGCGGAAAATCGTGTCTCGGGGTCAGCAGGGCGGCGCGCGACCTTTCGAAATATTTCAGTGGCGGTTAAGTACACTGGCTCAATCTCTTCCTCTTTAACGCCTCCCTCTCTCTCTCACGGTAGTACCTTTACCACGCGCAGGGGCCTTCTCAAGCGGGATGAGCCATCATAAAATCCCCGATAGACGCGCTCTAAGTCCGCGCACTTCACAGGCCTGCGCCTGTTATGCAGCGCGCCAAAGCCAAACAGGCGTGCGGCCAGCACGTGGTGTGTCTGCGCACGTGCGAACTAGTAGCCGAGGATTCGCCGCACGTGATGGCTTATTTTCAAGATGTATAAGAGTATAATTAACGAGTATATCTCCACCTCTCTCTACCTCTGTTTTCGACGTTGTCATTGTTACTATATATACACACAGTGGCGTCAGTGGCCGATTTCGAGGTTCAGTGGTGTGGGAATTGTCGGTGGAGTGAGATTATTATGTTGGTGTGAATTGCATAGATATATTACTTTGCTGAACCGTCGACTTTTTTCGTATTCGATTATTTCTGATATGTGTTTATATAGAAATCAATTAGAGACTTATAAGGCTGCGGGACGTTAACGTGTCATTATTGCAAAGTATTTTACTTTTGCAAAATTTAATGCACAAACTTAATAAAATTCATATCTGTTTTCAATTATTGTATCATTTTATTACAAGTACATTAAGTTTTTACACTATAACAGATATGATTTGTCTACTGAGAAACAAAAGTTTTGGAAAAATATAACTATACCGTTTGTTAAAGCTACCGCAGACTGTAAAAAACGCAAAATTTACTTATAGTAAATTTTATAATACTTATAGTAAATTTTCCTATATTTCTAGCAAAATTTCTTACAAAGTGTTGTAATCTTTTGTGTTTTTGCAGTCTGCGATGGCTCTACGAGCAAGTATAGTAATGTTAAACTTATTAATATTTTTTCGAAATTTCTTTTTTCTCAATGTCCGAATTAGCTGTACATTATATCAAAATTGGCAAGTTATTATTAACTTGTATCTAGGGGCTTCAGAAATAGGTTCACACATTATACAGCTTAACGGTGCTTAAGAGATTACTGGTAAGTACCTGCGATTCCAAATTATTGGCTTTATAATTGGTAACCAGGTATATATCTATAGGTGTAAGACCGTTTAACTCTTTCGGGACAGCATGGCTCATGAATAATGGGTTGGATGGTTTGACAGCTATTTCACGAAATCTATACAAATATCCATTCACACGTTCTCAAAAGCGGGTCAAAATTTCGTTCAAGGCGCGCCTTTCGGATCGGTTTTTTCTTACTCTTTGTACCATGACAAAATAGGTGGAAAATCATGAAAAATTAAAAAAATGTTTTGTGACACACTTTTTCAAAGAGGGAAAATTTAAAAAAGAAGTGAAAAAAAAACACTTTTCCATGAATCTCATTCATTTATTCCAGAAAGGTTCCATACTAATTCTTAATGAGCGTCACAAAAACTTTTTTCAATTTTTTATATATGTTACACTAAGAATGAGAAAAAAAAACAAGACCCGGAAGGTATAATACGCGTTGAAAAAAAACTTTTACCCATTTTTAAGGCCGCGAAAAAATGGATTTAATTGTGTAGCATTTTTTGTTTCACATAATACTAATCGATATATGAGATCCATTCTCTCCCGACGCTCTCGGCACATTCTTTCTTACCACGGTTATACAGATGCGAACAATGCAGCCCTATACATAGCGGCGTGTGCACAAGTACGGAAAAGGATCGTGACTGCGCGCCGAGCGGCTCGACAATCTCGACGCGATCCTCAAGTCTGCAACCCCCACAGCGTCGAAACGACGCCCCATTCTCGTGCCCTCAGCCCTCTTCGCACGCCCTGCCGCGCGCTCTTCTTGTATTATAGAGACGTATTACACGAGTGCACCTCTCGCACGCGCTATAGTGCCATAAAAGAGCTTAGCACTATTCCCCTTCCCTCTCTGCGCGCGTGCGACAATGCATCTTGACGGCACAGTAGAACCAATCTCGATCGAATGTATATACCTATATTCGCGTCGCACGACGAAGTGACCCTTTTTCCGTTCAGAGCGCGCATAATAATATATTTATAATAAACGATGCGCGAAAAGCCGCCGCCACGTGGGGCCGCAGGCCCGATGACGACTTGTTTTCGCGGGACACGAGGACACGCGCGGGGGGACCGTATAAACGGCGGGGGTGCGCGCGGGGATATAAATCAAGTAAGTAGCTGTCGCTAATTTTCTGTCGTCGTTGCATGCCACAGGCGCGACAGGTATAAAGGCGCGAGCGCGCGTGCTCCGCCTCTCAAATGCGGAGAGAGAGTGCATGAGAGATTTTACAACTTGTTTACGTTTTCGGAGGAACGTCGACTCGGGGACGTGGCGCGCGCGCGGGCTGCCTAAGCGAATTATATGTGAAGGAGGCTGGTCTCTGTGTAATACTTATGCGTGCGCAATTCATTGCCGTGGGATGTGGTGTTGTTTAGCCTTGATTGTGACGATGCGACGATTTTTTGGAACGATCCCATAGCTTTATTTTCACTGTCGATAATTATTGTTGATCGGTTGTCGTGTACTATATATAGAAAACGCATATAGGGCCTTTGTTGAAGACAATGCGGGTTTCGTCGGGTACTTTTGAAAGTTCGTTTTGATGACTGAAATAGACAGAAAAAAGGTATTCTTTATGTGTTCCAATACATGAGAAAAATTGTGAAGACACTTTATTCGGTGCCAAACTTTTTTGCCGATTAAACCCATCTCGAATAATTTATGCGATGTTTTCCCTCCTCTTCAAACCTCGGCCATTTAGTCCAGAACCGATTGATTCGATGTTTCAAAGAAAGAAATGAAAACTAGAAAAAACAGCTTTAATTTGCTTTTTTGAACGATTAAAAAAGGTGGTTTCCTCAAAAGTTATAGCAGTTTAAAGTTTAGCGTCGAAATGGAAGAAAATATGCCATTTCGACGCTAAACTTTAAACTGCTATAACTTTTGAAGGAACCAACATTTTTTATCGTTCAAAAAAGAAAATTAAAGCTCTTTCTAGTTTTCATTTCTTTTTGGAACAGTAGTCGATCGCTTCCGGGGTATAAAGCCTGAGGTTTGAAGTGGAGGGAAAAAATCTCGCATAAAATATTCCTGATGAATTTAGTCGGCAAAAACGTTTGGCAATCAAAAAACCATGTACACGAATTTTCTCATGTTCTGGAACACTTAAAGATCGAAAAAAATCCGTATAGTAAGTGTGCCCAAAAAAATAATGTTTTTTTTTTATACCATTATTGTGTCTATTTTTGTAGAATTGCACATATGCCATATTCCCTCTTCTCTAAAAAGTGATGACCGGTAGAAGTGATGAATCCTCTATAGATTTGATCTGTGATTGGCCCTTGGATAAAAGGTGCGCGAGAATTTAAAATTTAATACTTAAGCACTTTTATTTTATATATTAGTATTTATTGGAATGAAAATGATTAAAGTGAAAAGTATTAAATAAATAATAATCAAATTATTTTTGGATGTAGCTTAAAAAAAATAAATAACATGTTTTAATGATGTGTTAAAGTGATATTAACAAAATAGTAAAGCATTTTTTCAAAACAATAAGTAATGTATCTTACAAGAATTAATCATGGTAATATTAGAATAAATTATGTCAATATTATGTTCAGATTTTATTCTTTATTTGATACTTCCCGAAAAAAAAATACGCGAATAATTTTATAGTTTGGAGCTTCAAAATGTAGTGTTTGTGAAGAGTAAATGTACTACTGTATTAAGTATATCAATCAATTACTAAAGATGTATTAAAATTAAAAGCGCGCAGCGCGCATAGATTTCCCTATAGTAATTAAAAAATTCGCTTCTGCGCCCCTTGATGTCACGAAAGGTCATCAGAAAAGTGTTGATGTTTCCTACTTTTCCATACCGGGATAAGATAAGATAGGTATTTCAAGGGAGGCGTGGAGAGGTCTTCAGCACGAGTCGAAGCATTCTATTTACCATCGGAGCACATAATCATACATGCGGCGGATGCAGGGGGGATGCTGGCATTACGTATACCGGTAAGTATACGCGTTATTCTCCAATGCTAGCACACGTGGTTTATCCCTTTCCTGTCGGCGGCACCCAAGTGTTATATTGTGTACAAACGGTACACATCTTAAGATAGTTTATTGATTTCATTGTTGAAGTTTCGGCAAAACACCTTCACAATGGCTATGTGTGTAAAGAGTATTGCAAGGACTAGCTTTAATTTGTTGGGCAAGAATGTCTTTCAGCAGTTGACTGTTACTGGTAAATGAAGCCTTTTTAACCTAACTTTTTCCCAGTGATGAAGATAACGCTTATGCAAAAATATAAGTATTCATTTACTTAATCATCAGAAACAAATATAAATAATTTTCAAATATTTATCTTTGATTATTACGATGTCAATCAATGATGTTATTTAAATAAGCATTCTTGTCAAAGATCAATACGAATAAAGCTTATGATTATGAGTTTTATAAGCTGTTTGGGAAAAAATTCTTTATAGTTTTATGTGTATATTATGGAAAATTTGTACTTTAAGAGCAATAATTTATTCATTTTACCTTTTATTTCAGCCACCAGACAATTGTATTCTCCAATTTCATTGGGGATCAATGGTTATTTAAATGCAAGAGATTATGTCAAATCACAATTTATGAATGTAGACCATTTATTTTTTGACAAAATGAAGGATTTTGTGGATAAACCAGATGCAATGATTTTTACAGAAGATTTGAAGACAATGATGCATCTTGTTGAGAAGAAACCAGAACTCTTGGAACTTATGTGTAAAATGATGCAAAAATACAATTCACAGAATAATTTGAGATTTGGTAGTTTTGTATTTGGCACAGTGGCAATGAGAGCACTGTATCACCTTGATGAACCTGATTTAGCTCTTGAGGTTTTCAAGGATCCACAAATGGAGAACTTTTTTGATCAAATTATGACACACCAAATATTGATGGATCTCTTATATAACCATAAAAGGTATGCCGATGTTAGAGAGGTTTACGACATTATAAAGTGTAAAAACATTAATGGTATTGTCCATCCCAAAAATCCATTCATTATAGTAATGGGTGCTTGCTATAACGAGGTAGATTGTCACATTTTATATGAATATTATTTGATATAAATTAAATTTCCATTTTGCTGCAAAATGAAATACCATTTTCAGCAAACCTAGACACTATTAACTAATTGTGTTCCTTCTTATATAGAATACTAAGGAAAGTTATGATTATGCAGTTCAATTGTTCCAAGAGGTACAAACAAGAGGATTCGAATTTCCACGAAGAGCTATAACATTTTTGTCAGCATTAGCTCTTAAACAAGGTGATGCAAATACTGCACTGGAAGTTGCATCATTAGCCAGAAACGTTAGATACATTGATATCAGGTGCCTCAAGATTGAATCTTATGCACTACTAAAACGTTTTGATGAAATAATGATTTATTTTCGTAACACATTGCAAGAAGATCGTACAACACAGCGTAAACAATGCTACTTTAAAGATACAGTATGTAATTGTATTAGTGTTGTTTTTTGATGATAACAAAATATTTAATTGTTTGTTTTGTTTTAGTTTGAAAAAGTAGAAGCTATCATTCTACAAGAAAATTTGGATGAAAACTCAGAACTCATGAAATTGTTGAAGCAGATAAAATTACATGATTATGTTCAACCTTCAGTAAGTATTTATTTAATTTATTTATTATTATCTTACTAGTTTTATCAATTATTTAATTTTTTTCAGTCATTGCATGAACATATAACAAGTGTGATAGACCATATAAAAAATAATCAAACAGAACAAAAGCCTTGGCAGAAACCAGAATTTAGGAACAGATCAACAAACCAAAGAAGTTACTCAGACAGGTTCACGAAACAAGGCAATTTTGAAGGTGATAATGCTTATAACAGACCTGGATTGAGGGATTTAGTGTAAATACTAATATTAAGAAAGCAAAATATTGAATTAATTATTTTGCTTAAGCAATTGGAATCCTCTAATGAATTAAGATAATTTAATAAAAAACAGTTTTTGTTAGGAAAAATGTTGAATATTTAAATAATTGTATGAATTGCGTTTTCTGTACATTCATTTTTACAGTCACATAAGTACATTGTGCTTAACAATAAGCAATATCATTCGCATGTTTTTCGTTTTTCAATAGCCATTGTTCCATATTCCTTGCACATGAAAGATTATTGCGAACTCTCGATGCTAAAACCATCAACCAGTGAGCATTGAACTGTGAAATTTTACTCCATCTAGAAATATTGGTGTAAAATTTTTTTAAATAAATGATTTGTAAAACAAAGTAATTTATTCATTTGAAAAATATTTATAATAAATTATTTAAAGAATACCTTGGCAAAAGAGCGGCGATTAAATTAGACCAACTATCTATATTGGCTGGGAATGAATGTACTGTGTTCAATACAGCTCGTACGCCTTCTTCTGGATTTAACGTGATTAACTTACTCAGCGAAGACATGCACGTAATTTTTGCAATATGTTCACTATCTGAATTTCGTCCTAAGAAGAGTGCTTTATCAACACATTTGTTGAATGAAATATCATTCATGATCAATAGAACTCTTGCTAGATTAGTCCAGAGTTCAGATGAGTCTATAAAATGAAATGTAATCTACGTTATTTAAAAATATGTAACCCATTCTAAAATTACGAGAAAAGGACACATCTTCTAGGAAACGGATTTCAATGGGACTTTGAAACTTGATTTTTGGTATCTAAAAATAAAGTCCAATACCTATTCGTAACTCAATCTCATAATAGGACCTTTTTTAAATTATGGGTCATCGAATCTCAAATATGCTTCATTCTGTTAAAAAATGATGCCTCTTCTAGTAACTGTCACTTGTGCCTCTATAAAACTAGACAGAAAAAGCTTGTTAAGCTTTGTTTCGTTAAAAAAATATGAATTTCTTAGGAAATTGTAAACAATCAAAGATAGTGTAAGAACATCATTAAAAATTTCTTTTCCTTTTTACCGATTTAGTGGGTGGTATTTCTAACAATATTCTTACGTTATATTTGATTCTTTATAATTTTCTTACGGATTAATATTATTTCACGAAACGAAGCTGAAATTTTAGTCTACTTATATAATCTTTTTTTTAACAGGTTTTCGTAAAAATGAAACATATTTGAGTCTTGAGATAAAATGGCCCATATCTCGAGACATAAGACCTATAAGATAAAATTACGAACACTGGGCATCATTTTTGGATATACCAGAAATCAGCTCTGAAAGCCTTCTCGTTGTAATAACAGTCATAAAATTAAATGAAAAATGGCCAGGAGGTACAACGCTAAATAAATAGAAATAATTGCAGGTTGAGATCAATTAGATGTCATATCAAAATTCTGACACTATGTATATCTTTTGATTTTAAACATTAAATATTTTTTTATTGCATCTATAATCTAAACAATGCTATTTGTTGATCAACTTTTATTATTTATTATTCGATGAACGCATTAATAATAAATTAAAATAACTTATCATTGAATAATAAAAAGGGTATCTCATACTTCTGATAAATATGGGTTTTGAAAGCATATTTTTAATAATTCAATTCTACCTACCAGGATAACGATGAATATATTTGCAAAGTACTCTAGAAGCACCCTCCATATCATTGTGTATCAAGTATGAATATCCCATTAACTTAGCAATATGATTTCTATACTCTGAATTATTGTCATGTGACTTTAACTCCTTTAAAACAAGTTGGGTTAAATTTTGGTCTCCATCAAGCATCCCGAGAGCAGCAAGAGCTAGTAAGCCAGATATTATTGGTGGTTTAATTCCTATAGCTTGATAAAGTAATGTTTTAGCATCATTGCTTTCTTGGAACATATAAGCCATTGCTGCCATTGCACAGAGCACATGAGCTTTATCTGATTCAGCATCAGCTAACCAGTGTAAAGTTGCTTCATAGGTTTCATACGATTCTTTGAAATGTTCAGCTGAAATTAAATTTATTTACAAGTATATAAACACAAAAAAATTAACATTTCATATAATTGTATTGGCGTTTGAATTAAAACAATTACCTTTAAATAACGATAAAGCTAATTGACATTGAGATGCAAAACTTGCTGTCTTTATTGAAAGACAAATTTTTACAGCATCTTCATAATTTCCTTGTTGAACCATAACGCGAGCTAAATTTATATTCAGTTGATCTTTTTGTTTTTCATCTTTCACGTGTTTTAAAGCTTCAGAAAATTGTGCAGCTGATGGTTTATAAAGCTTTTGACGTTCCAACATAAGCCCATAAGCATTTAATGCATAAGGATCACAAGGAAAATGAACTATAATAAAATCTCAATTAATGATACAAATACACATTAAATTAAAAAAGTACTTTTTGTATCTAGGGCGAAAAATGAAATTTTACGCGCCGAATGTGATCGACACAAACGAGGACCGGCGAAGACGGCCCGAGTTCTGCGCAATCACACGAGGGCATAAATAAATTTATTTTAATCACATACAGTATTTTGATTATCTACTCATTGAATTAAGATATTTTTATCGTATTATTTTAACGGAGTACTATATAGTCTTCTTGTTACCATTTGAAATAATTACACAATTTTCAAACATTAAATAAAATGTATATACATGCAAAAGTAATAGAGATCATTATCATCCCTAATAATGAACTCTATCATCTTGGCAAGTTCTCAACTAATATTTTTCCAAACGTCTAAGAATAGTATTTGAACAAAATTTTTAATCTACAATTTTGTTCGATTACCATTCTCTGTTGGTAACAACTGACTATGAAATCCCCTTGGAATAAAAATAAAAGAAATTGATTTATAATTTTTATTTTATTTTTAATTTAAATTAATAGTTTTACTTTACCTGTATACCAATGAATCTGATCAGATGCCACTGTAACAGCATGCATTTTTTCAATAACATACGTGTAAAGTAAATCCTTTCTTGCTTCAGGATCTGTGATTGTTTTAATTACCCAATCTGTATAACCAGTTGTTGCTTCATGGTGATAACAAAGCTGGGTAGCATGTCTGAATAAATCCATTGCATCTTTTTGAGATGCCTTTTCTGCAATAAAAGCTTGACCAATCCAAGCATTCACATATGATGGGTCTATTTTTTGAGCCCATGAAAATGCTACATTTGCGCGATAAATATCTCCTAAAATACCATAAATTGAAATCGATTAACATAAAAATGATTCAGGCTCAAGTAAATGTAAAGAAGGATTGTTCTATTTACCTAAAAGTAAATATAAAGAGCCGAGATTTGTCCAAGAAATACTATTGTTGGCTTCTTTCTCAATAGCCATGATAAAACTATGTTGTGCCAAAGAATAATTTTTTATATCACGGGACATGCAAATGACTCCCAATGAATTCCAGTAAAACCAAGAAGAAGAATCTAATTTAACAGCTTCTTTAGCGGCAGCTAGGCTCCTTATAATGACGTCTTTGCGATTTACTGAATTATCAAAATGTGATTGAGCTAAATAACAGCAAGCCAAATCATGCCATAAAAGAGGCGAATTATTAGAGATATTCAGTGCTCTACAGTAACATCTGAAATGAAATTGCCATTACATTATACATTTTATTTTTATACAAAATAAAGATGTCGTTTATAAAATTAATTTTACAATTTTTTTATTTTGTTTTTTACACTACTTGAATATTTTATTCAAAATCTTAAATGTTTTATATTTATATAAGAACAAAATTAAAGTCAGTATAAATACCTTATTGATAACAAGAATATATCCTTTCGTTTAATTACTACCTTATCTTCTTCTGAGCCTGATAAAATTAATCCTGGAGTAACATTTAAAAAACAGTATTTTTCTGGTAGAAGTGCTGAATTATAGCAGACATCGCCTAATAACTTCCAATTACATATAAAGTTATTTTTTTCCGTAATAGCTTTAGTCAAACTATCAATTGATTCTTGAAAATCGTCTCTTGCACGTGCTAAAAGTTGTGCTGCAGCATGTTCTATTCCAAGTTTGAGACAAGATTCAGCTAGACCTTTCAAAGCTGCGACATTATTTTCACTATGTTTTAAGATAGTTAGAAAATCATCTCTTGCTTCAGCATATTGACCAACTAACTGTTAATTCAATTTTATTTTAAAGTATTTGATTAAACCATAAAATAATAAATGAAAAAATAAAACATACCAATTTAATATTAGAGAGTTGACTCATGGAATAAACTGAATCTGAATTCAATTCTAAAGCTCGTTGATATGATTTCAAGGCTGATAAGTGAGCACCTCGTGCTAAGTATGCATCAGCAAGGCATTCCCAACAGTTACTAAAATGTGTATTATTTTATGATTAAATTATGTTATACATTGATTTCTTAAAAGATAATGTATTCATTATTATTTTCTAAATTAACCTGTCCGTGGGATCAGCTTTCACAGCATTTCGAAGGACTGAAACTGCTTCAGCTGTATTTCCAAGATCTAGATATTGTAAACCAAGTTGTATTAATGCCCATTTTGGTCCTCTACCTTGGTTTGTTAATTGATTTAAGAACTGCATGTTTGCTTCCTATAATAAAATATTTATTTTATATTATTTAAAGAAATGAAATAATAAAATTCATCTTGAAGGACGTTCTCCAAAAAATCAAATTTTCCTATTTTTTTGTAAAATTTAGCGGTGTTTTATTTACTGCTAAACAATAGAGTATAATAGCTTGTAGTGGTAAATATTGATCATCTGTTGATTGGCCGGAGAACGTCCTTAAAGACGATGTAAAGCCCTCCTTTTACGGACTATTTCAGGGACAAGTTTTACTCATTCAATTTAAAATTTTGAAATACTGGATAATGACTTTGATACTGAAGCAAGCCAAAGCGATATTTTTTCAAAATTCAAAACTGAATAAGAAAACGTCCCTATAATCGTCGGTAACAGGTGTCACATTATCTATACTTTAATTATTTTCAACTAACAGTATTTTGTAATAATCTGTGTATTAAACTTAAGCCAATACCAGCTTGGTCAGAATTTGGATTGATTTGTAAAGCTTTTTGATAACATTTTCTAGATCTCTCATAGTCTTTTGTATGTTCCTGGTGATACCTTCCTAAATAAACTAAACACTCCCAGTTGTTAGGATCTGCACGAATACCTTTTAAAAATGCCATTAAACTGTGACCATATTCAGCCATTTCCCAATGAATTTTTCCTAACATCAGCCATGCTTCAGATGTTTCTAATATGGATCCTAATACATCAGCAGCTTCTTCTAAATATTTTTCTTGCAATAAATTCATAGCATGAAGAACAGTAGCTTCGATTTCAGTTTTAGGATCATCTTTCAACTTGTTAATTAAATCTTTTGCACATGGATCACGTAATAAAACACTTAGATGAACTCTCAAAACAAAACTTTTCACTGAATCATCAGATAACTTGAAAATGAAAATATAAATTATTTACAGTTGTGAATGAAAAAGTATGCTCAAAAACATCAAATATTTTATTCTGTTAAAGTGAACTGATATATGCAAATATTTATATTCTATAGAATTCAAGTTGAAAAGAAATACATTTAAAATAAACTTACATCTCCAAAGCTGGATTCAGCTTTTTTCCATTTAAGTTTATTGGGATTCTTAATAAGAGATTCTAGTAATAGTAAATTGATTTGGTTACGTAAGTTATGAGGATCTCCTTCCGGCAAAAGTTTCAAAGCATGCAGTGCAGCAGTTTCTGCATCTTCCCAGCAATAAAGCATAATATCAATTTTACTTAATAAAAGCCATGCATGAAACCACTTTGGTTTAACACTGACTAAATGACTAAGAATATTTCTTGCATCAATTGAATTTCCTGTTTCGTAAAAGTGTACAGCTTTGGCAAAATATCCAAGAATTGATTCAGGATCATGATCCAATAATGTTTCATAGTATAAAGCAATATCTATTATTTTACAACTATCGTGTGTGATACGATATTCTGAATATACGCGGCAAAGCCATTCTGTAAGAATAATGCTCTATTAATATTAACTCCTTTTATATTATACAATTATAAATTACCTAAAGGATAAACATCTTGACTAAAAATGTTATGCATTTTTATAGCTTCAGAGAAAAGCTTATCAAATTTTTCAGTTTTGTAAAGTAGCTTCAAATATTTTTTATAATATTCATGTCTATTTATGAAATCTTCATTATCTATGATACCAGATAATACTTCTTCTAAAATTTCATCATAATCACTACTAAGTTTTGGATATTGAGTTAAAACAGATGCTAATATGTCATTTATTAATTTTATGGTTTCTTCACTGAGATTTCCTTTCTCTTTTAATTTAGAAATGACTGTGATACTTTCTGATAAAGCTTTGTCATTATTCAATTTTAACAAAGTTTTAGCAACATTTTTTAAGTATTGATTAAATTTGGTTAATTCACTGAAAAGATATATTTCTATATGAATGAAAATAAATTTGTTATATACTGATAATTGACAGTAATAAGATTTGATGTTACCTTTCAAGTTGTAAAAGTTTATTGTAAACTGGAATTAATTCATTCCATGTTTCAATATTATCTGGTTGTCCTTCATAATACACAAGCAATCCATGCCAAGCTAATGGATTATCAGGTTGAATATCAATTGCTTTTTTTAATGGATTTGGTACTTGACTTTTCAGAATTTCTACTTCTCGCATTGCAGCTCCCATTAAAACAAGAGCATTGTAGTTGCGCTTATCTTCTTTCAACACTTTTTTACATAATTTAATAGCAGTATTGAATTCTTTCTGTTTTAAAAGTTCTCGAGCTTCTTTCAATACAGTCTTATTATCTTTTGCCATGGTTTATTTAACTATCTAAAATTTAAACAAAAAAACATTACGAAAGATTTTTACTGATAATATATTATTAATACATTGTGAACACAAAAATAACATACTTTTTATTACATATACAATAAATAGAAATGTACGTTTTTTGTTTCTTTTGTAGAGAATTATTAACACTGTTATATTTTTAATAAATAACGAAATAAAATGATTATCACTTTATGTCACAATCCGTATTAACAGCTGTTTAAAAAATATGATAATGTTAACATTATTTAATATTATAATGCATTTAGACAATCGAACGGAGAAAGCACTGTATTTATTTGTGGTGTTAACGTTAACCTCGAAATCGCGTTGTTTACTACTACAGTCGGCCCGTATAGTCCATAAATGTTTCAATAGAGAAGATGCGAAAAATGATATCTTATTATCAAATAAAAAACTATTTCAAAGTTGATCACGGAAAATTGTAAATATACTTATATGTAAATCATGTATGTACTTTAAATTCTATTATTATCATTATCATTGTTATACAGGATTCTACAATAAAAAATATGTAGGTAGCTGGTAGATTTGTATTATTTTTATAAATGCATTAAAGTTTGCGATATAAGATTTTAATTATTTATATTTGTAAATGGTTTTTAACATTAAATAATTATGCTTAAATATTACGTCATTTGATTTTAATTATAAATAATTTAATCGCAATAAAGACATCAATTTTAATTTTCCCTCGTGTAGGAACATATTGTGTTTTCTATGCACAAGCGCGCTCGCCGCGATCTTGCAGAAAATGGTCTGCTATATTTTGAGAAGAGTTTCTCAATCTGTGTTATCATCTAACAATGCATGATGCACCAACGTAATTTCGTATTCGCGTACTATTGTGAGAATATGATTATTCCGCGGTTCAAACAGAAATGTCAATCATAATTTAAGCAAAATGCAAATTTATAGAATAGACAAAGCAGGAATCAATTTTGATTCTAAAAAAAGTTTAAAAATGTGTACTTGAGCATCCATTTTACATAAGTAATTTTTCTTGATTTGTTTACTATGTAAGCATTTTTATATATATTTGACAAAAAAATTGTATCTGTTTACCTCTGTGTGTTATTATTGATTTTTTAGTATAGTAGTAAAGGTACTTCCTTTTGCTTACTATTGTATATGGTTATACTATATACATTTTATATTTCAATTTGCCTATAGGACATTGACTTATTTTTCTATTTATTAATTTTATAAGTGTAGAAAGCCAATTATTTATAATGATTCAAAGTGATAACCAGAATAATAGAGTATCCCTTTTATTTTTTACCAAGATATAAACGATAGTAGTTATTGTCGAGAAAATTAACAATGGTATATTGTTTATTTTTATTACCTTTTAGAAACTGAAAACACAACTTTTCATTAACCATGTGGGCTGATGGGTTCTATGGATGTCTTTTGCCAACAGTGTCAACAATGATCATATTTGTTGTTACTATAAATGTTGTACGATTTCTAATTGGAGAATTCAATGTTCACGTTAGGGACAGCAAGAAACATAATTGGCAAATTATTAAAAGAACATCAAGGGTAAATTTGGAATTATTTAATATATTTTTAAATAGCACAAATATTAATTAAGGTAATTTAAAATAAAATCTTTTTCAGGCTTATTTTTGTAGTATCTGCGAATCTCTTCTGTTAACTGTAAACGGGTTGTATTGTGATTCCTGTGGAGTTTGTGCTGATCATGAATGTGTCAAAAAGGCAGATAAAAAATTTAAATGCAAACAAATTACTTTGGTATCAAATAAAGAACCTATGAAACATCATTGGGTTAGAGGTATATATGATTTTAAAAAATACTACAATAAACTATTTTTATATCATATATCGATGCAGTTGTAATGGCAAAGAAGAACAATGTTAAATAAAAATTTAACAACTGAAATATTATAATAGAATATTTATTTTTGTAGGTAATTTACCACTGATTGCCATGTGCGATGTATGTGATGAAGAATGTAGTTTAGAACCAGGCCTTTTGGATTGGTGGTGCTGTTGGTGTCAAAGATGTGCTCATGAAACATGCAAATCTTCTATAAATGAAGTAAAGTTTTATAGATTTTATAATATTTACTTTATATGGATAAATTTTAATACATTATCTATGTATTCTATGTAGGAATGTGATTTTGGTATATTTAAACTTATGATTATTCCACCATCAAGTCTTGAAGTTGCTAATAAGCATAGTAACATTCGACGACGTTTGCAACTTCGATCTATTACTCCACCTTTATGGCCAAATTGGAGTCCTGTAATTGTAGTTGGTATGTATTACCTTAATCTTTTTTTAGTATTTTAATTTATGAAAATAATATAATTATATGTTTTGTTACAGCTAATAAAAAATCGGGAAATAATGAAGGAGCTGAAATATTATCATCTTTTAGAAGAATGTTAAATCCTGCGCAAATAACAGATTTATCAGAACGTGATCCTGTGGCAGCACTAGAGTGGTGCCGTTTATTAGGTGATATACCCTATAAAATTGTAGTAGCTGGAGGAGATGGTACTGTTGCTTGGTTACTGGATGCCATTCATAAGTTACAATTGAACGTAATACAAAAATCAATATAAAAATATGTATCTAAACCAAGGTCAATGAAAAAACATTACTCAATTTTTTAGCCAGCTCCAGCTGTTGCAATACTCCCACTTGGTACTGGAAATGATTTGTCTCGTGTATTAGGTTGGGGAAAAGAATATGATCCTAGTACTGATGTTTCTACCACATTACAAACTATTCAACTTGGAAAGAAAATGAATCTTGATAGGTATACAATAAAAGTGTCTGAAATTTATATTATTGTGACAATTTATTAAAATATTTTGCAATTTCTTTTTAATTTGTATTGTTGAAATGAAGATGGTGTGTTACTATAGACACAAAAACAGGATTGGGATTTAGGGCGCAGCAAAAGACTATGAATATGTATAACTACTTAAGTATAGGTGTAGATGCACAAGTGACTTTAAACTTTCATCGTACCCGAGAAAGTCGATTTTATCTCTTTAGTCATAGAATATTTAATAAGGTTTAATATTTATATTAATATTTAATTAAATATCATTAGTATTCTCTGTTAATTATATCTTATTATTAAATTTTATTTTTAGCTTCTTTACTTATGTTTTGGAACACAACAAGTAGTAGAACGAGAATACAAGGATTTGGATCAAAGAATTGAAGTGTATTTAGATGATAAAAAAGTGGAATTACCTTCCATTGAAAGTATTGTTGTTTTAAACATTCCATCATGGGGAGCTGGAGTTGATTTATGGAATATGAATCTCGAAGGTAAATCTATATAGTAGAATACAATTATTTTGAACATAATCTAAATAGTTTTTGAGCATATAATATAAATTTAATGGTATATATATATATATTTTTTTTTAGATAATGAAATAGGTCAACAAAGCATATGTGATAAAAAACTTGAAGTTGTAGCTTTGTATTCTTCATTACATATGGCTCAACTGCAAGTGGGTCTCTCACAACCAATTAGACTTGGTCAAGCAAAAACTGTTAAAGTTATTATTGATTTACTATTAATAATCTATATTAATGCTAAATATTATGATAATATTTATAATTTATTTTTCATTATTACAGATAATACTAAAGAATTCATGTGCAATGCAAGTAGATGGAGAACCATGGCATCAATCACCATGCATATTCAACATAACACATGTTGATCAAGCAGTTGTATTGATGAATAATGATTATGAGTCAGGAACGACTGAAGTTCTTAAGGAATGCCAATGAAAAATACCATTATGTACAATATATCATTTCACAAATTTGTTCTTTGAGCAAAATTAACAAAATTGTGAATTGACAAAATATTTATTAAAATTCTATTTATAAAGTACATCTGGTTATGTGCAAAAATACACTGTGTGTCTATTTAAAAAGATAATTTTGTAATTGTAAGATGGTAAAACATTATTTAGAATGTTTAAGATTATAATTGTAATTACCTGCACAAGTACTAAAGCTTGTTTTAAATATAAAAAATATTTTCTTGGAATAAATGTTCCTATAGTTGAATATCTTTTTATATAAAATAATATTTTTAATTTTTATTTTTATTTACTACTTAATAATGTATAGTATATGACTTATAATAAAATAAAATAACTTTTTGTAAAATAGAAGTTTCATATTTAGAAAAAAATCAGATTTTATCATCATATTGTTGTCTCTCAACATTAGAATCTCAAATTAGTAACGTTATTAAAAACCATTTTGTTCATTTTATTTATTGAAAACTACTACTTAAATGAAAACACGCGCGCGCCCCGCCGCAGTAACAATATATAACCGCAAACACGAGTTACCCTAAATACGGAATTCCCCTAAATATGTGTTAAATTCAAATAAAGCACCGTCGACATTGTTCAGTCATCATAGAAATAAATTTGAGTGAGTAGAAATAGGTTCGATCAGCTGTCTACTTATTTAATTAAGTACCTATATTTTGTTATATATTTTGTTATACAAGTAATAACGCTTCATTTGTGAGTTCAAAAATACAAATAAAAAATATTCTATTACCTATTTAAGACGTATTTAATTACCTTATTATTATTATTATTATTAAAAAATATTTCTTTTAATAATTTTTTCCTACTCAAAAATAATTTGTTAGTGTTTTTGTAAAAATTCTATTTTGACTAACTGCAATACTTATATATAGAGAGCTACGGTGGCAGCGGCAGCACGCCGGACTCGTACCATAAAGGTCCCGGGTTCCGATTCCCGCTCCCGTGAAAAAGTTGGCACCACCGGAACACGAATTTTTCAGGTCCAGGGGGGCTGCTCTACAGTGATACGTGAATACATAAAATCGTTTCGTGTATCGGCGTTATGATGCATAGCATTCGATTTATATCAGGACATAGGTA
>JAPYZP010000706.1:0-33867 GCA_030522985.1 Torymus sinensis | reverse complement strand
ATATACATATACACATTCATATCTATATATATAGGTAAGAGCCGCTGATAGAGCGTTCTTTTGCGCGCGCGCGCGCGCACTTCTGCAGACACGTGCTGCGCGGCTGCAGCATAAAGAGCGCGCGCGCGCTTACTCGCGCGAATTTAGAAAATATGCGCGAATTATTATTCGAAGCGAGGAGCGGAAGTGCGCGCAGAGGGCGCGCGCCTGGTTCGCGAATGTTATAGTCCGTACGTCGTTCGTCGTCGTCGTGTATACTCCAGTGCGGGAGCAGAGAGAAAGAGAGAGAGCTACGCGCGCGCGGCCACCCACACCTATACGTATGTGTGATGTGATGTACATATACATCGACTCGGCCGTAAACATTTTTAATAGCCGCGTCGCGCATCATCGTCCTTTGTGCTGCGTTGAGCAGCACGCTACTCGCACCTCTGTATATATATGTCACCCACGCATATATATGCATAGCTGCATACATACGCGATAACGCGCGGTGTGCGTATAAACAAAACTTGTCGCGAGCGAGTGCGCGAAAAGTTTTCGCGCGTCTCTCTCTCTCTCTCTCTGCACTCTATACCTATACTCCCCCGCATCGGCTACATAGCGCGCGAGCACGCGACGTGAGTGGAAAAGTGAAAAGTCCCTCGCGCCCTCCTCTCTCCCTCTTTGAGGGGGGGGGGGGGGCCCCCTTCCCTCCCCCCCCCCCCCCCCGCCCCCCCCCCCCCCGGCCCCCTCCACCCTCTGTGTGCTGCGTGTCTCTCTCTCACTATCTCTCTGTTCACTTTCTTCGCGCGCTCCGAAACCCGTGCTGTATATATATCACCCACATATCCATCCGTATTCCGCGTACGTACGTGCATACATATATATCTATATATACGCGCAGCGTATACACGTACGTGCATACACGGATACCGGCGCGATAGTGTGTGTGTATGCTCCAAAGTGCAGAACGGAGCGGTGGTGGCAGTCGTGCGCCTTGTGTCTCTGTCGCGGTGTGTGCAGCCGCGGAAAATCGGACGCGCGCGCGATACGCCGAATTGTGCGCCGCGCTACTGGTGTATTACACACTGCTACTCTCCGGCCCCCCCACCCACCCCCCTCTCTGCCCCTCCTCCGCCCCCTCGAATCACTCACTCTTTTGCTGTTTCCCCTCACGCTGTTCTCTCGCTCTCTCTCTCTACCCGTGCTCACATATTCGTCGCCGTATAGTCAGTGTATATCGGTCTGTCTCCGTCTATCGCATACACGGAGTACCTATACTCCTGCGCGCGCTGCTGCCTATATGCGCGCGCCCGGATTTCGTATGCGCGAATAATCCGCACGTCCTGCTGTGCGTCGTATATGCGTGGTGTACATCGCGCTCGCTGCTGCTGCTGCTGCCCGCTGAGTACAGTACAATAGGCCGCGCGCGACCGTGCGCACACACATCGCTCGTATCACGAGCATACATATATATACATAGACACATACATACATATATACACGTAGAAATACATACATATACGGATATTCTGATATACATACGTGCATATATATTTCGCAAACAGAAGGCAGGAGGAGAACGAAAGAGCGAGAGAGAGATAGAGATAGGACGGAGAAAAAGATAGTACAGTCGGTGGCCAAGGAGTGAAAGAGAGGTGTAGGAGGAGGCGGAAAGTCGAAAAGAGCGCTTTTCCCTCGGCGTTCGCGCGGCCGGGAAAACTTCGCGCTCGCGGCGGGGGAGGCGGGGGAAGCCGAAGCAGCAGCAGCAGCAGCACTATAGCACCAGCAGGAGGAGGAGGAGGAGGAAGAAGAGAGGAGGACACACATCGTGCGGGGCTTTTTTCGCGCGCGCCGCTGCTGCGACGGCTGATCTCTCTCTCGCTCGCGCGCTCGCTCGCTCTGTCTCTGTCGCTCGCCGTCACACGTACGGCGGAGGAGCGCGACGCGCGCTCGCGGAGCGGCACAGTAGTAAAAGGGCGAAAGCGAGAGAGTGAGAGAGCGGGAGAGAGGCAGATATCTCCTTCGGTACAAAGGGCCCTGCGGACAGAGAAAGAGGGAGAGAGACAGGCGCAGTTGAGAGAAGAGAGCGCGTCGACCCTTGAGAGAGTGAGAGAGCGTGAGGCGGCGCACAGGGAGAGAAGAGCGCGGTACATTACAGTCGTGCGTGCGCGTATATAGCAAAAGAGGGAGAGAGAGCGCGAGAGTGTGAGTGAGAGAGAGACAAGTGCGCCTTAACTTTGGATTCGCAAGGGCAGATCTTCCGTGCAGGCGAGACAAAATGTCGTGCAACTACGCTGACGGCCTGTCGCCGTACGAGGACAAAGGCGTCTTGGGCCTCGACGAGGTAAGGACATATCAGTAGCGCGCTTGCGCACCTCTCTTTGTTTTCTCCTTATGTTTTTCCCTTTTTTTTCTCTCGCTCCTCTGCCTCGCTCGCTGTCGCATAGTCTGTCTCTGTGTGTGTCTCTTCTCGGTTCTTTTTCTCGCGCTCTTTCCTGTCCGTCGCTTGTGCGCGCGCCTCTCCCGTTTCCTTTCTGTGTGCAGCTTCTCTCTGTCTCTCTTTTCCTTTTTTCTGTTTGTTTTTTGGTTGCTTTTTTCCTCCTTTCGTTCTCGCGCTCTTCTTTTCCGTTCGAGAGAGCGCACCGCGTAAAAGTGCGCATTCGAGGTGAGCTATATGGCACATATAGAGGTTCGCCGCGCGGGCGGCCGCTTTGTGACAGTTGATAAGAACGGGTATATATTCGTGCACTGATAGGTATTCAAATTTTAAATTTTAATAGACGTAAATGGCAGTTATGGGAGCCGAGTGCAGTTTAAAGGTTAACAGTTGTTTGAATGTTTTATTAAAGTGAGATATAGACCGATAATTAAATGTTTGTTTTGTGCCGGAAAATGGGTATTTATTTATACTGCGAATCCCTTTCTGCATTTTTGAGACAATTTTTAATTTTTTAATTTCATTTAAGTTTTTTTCGTAATTAATATTGTTAATTAATAACTGCCCATCTTTATAAAAATGTATTGACATAAAACAAATGTTAGACTAATAAATTTCATAATAGTGTGTTAAATCTGTTATAATGAATTGTAAATAAATAAATTTAATTCATTCACCATTAATTCATTTAAAATTTCAGAAATTTGACACTGATGAAACACTTAGACTTAAGTGTGAACTACTAGCAGACTGGATCAAAGGAGCTCGACATGTGGTTGTCCATACAGGCGCAGGAATTAGCACTTCTGCTGGAATTCCTGACTTTCGGTGCATTATTTTTATATTTATTTACTAGTTTTCTAATACATAAATTGGTTTTTAACTTATTGATAACATTATATTTAATTTTCAATTTGTAGTGGCCCAAACGGGGTATGGACTTTAGAACAAAAAGGTTTAAAACCTACATCAAGTGCATCATTCGATGAGGCAATACCTACAAGAACACATATGGCCCTAAAAAAACTTGTTGATGCTGGTAAACAAATAATTCATTCATTATCAATAATATAAAGAATTTATCAAATTATATAAATAGTAACAGGCATAAAGCCCTTTAAAGAAACACCTACTATTTAAACATAGAGTGCATTTCCGAACTGATATAAATATTTACTTATCATAAAAAAGTATAATTTCGGAAATTTTCTTTAAGAATATTACCATTCATTGATTACTTTTCATTTAAGAATTTTATTTAGTAATATAACAGTTTAGACTTATATTGTACAATAATCAAATTTTCTATCTTAATAGAAATATAATAAAATATTTAATTTTTATTTTTCAGCTAAAGTAAAATTTATTATTAGTCAGAATATTGATGGACTACATTTACGTTCGGGAGTTTCCAGACAATATCTAGCAGAGTTACATGGTAACATGTTTGTGGAACAATGTGACAAGTGTGGAAGGTACAAAAGATTTTATGTTTAAGATACGTGTTTTTTGTAGTTTATCGATTCATTGAATATAATTATTTGTTTTATATTCCAGACAATTCATTCGTAATTTTGCAGCAAAAAGCGTTGGAAAGAAATGTTTAGAAACGGTCTGTAGATCAGAGCAGATAGGTGGTAGACCTTGCAGAGGAAAAATGCATGATACCATTTTGGATTGGGAACATAATTTGCCAGATAATGATCTTGCATTAGCTGATCTTCATGCAAGGTAGACAAGAATTTATTCTATATCTATTGTAAATTGTAAACAAAATTATAAATCTGTGATCACATTTATCTAAATATTGTAATTTTAGTGTTGCTGATTTGAGTGTTTGCTTGGGAACAACCTTACAAATTATTCCTAGTGGCAATCTGCCCCTTTACACAAAAAAATATGGTGGACGCTTAGTTATATGCAATTTGCAGCCAACAAAACATGTGAGCCATCAATTTTTTTTTTCACAATGAAAATTAATTTATATCAATTGATATTGATAATATAAAATTAAATATTTTGTAGGATAAAAAATCAGATTTAATTATCAATGGCAAACTTGATGATGTCATTGAAAGTGTAATGAAAACTCTGGGTTTGGAAATTCCAGAATATGAGAGTTCTTTAGATCCAACGAGAAATACTGACATAAATTCTCGTGAAATGGATTGGACGATACCAACAAGTAGAATCAAAGAGATGAAAATTTTGTACAAAAAAGTTTGTACACCAGTCAAACGAAAGCGTAGAGCAACTTTTATGTATGAACGAGAAATTACACCAACAAAATATACACCTAAACGTAAAGAAAGAAAACAAGAGTTTACAATGAAGAAAGAAGAAATTGATAATGGTTCTTCTCTCAGCAACTTCAACAACGAAGAGATCAACGTAAATAAAATAGAAACGAAAGTAGAGCCATCAAATGATGATTCCAATGAGGCTACAGCGTGCATAGATGTTCCGGCTGAGGAGAGTAATGTTACGTAGTAAAATATTATAGAAACAAAAAATTATATATGATTACATTATATTTCTTAAACGCAACAAATTAGTTTATATGTGCGTAATATGTCGTTGTAATCGTGCACAAAAAATTTTAAGCGTAAAAAGATGTAAATGTTTATTCGAAAAAGATAATGCAATTAATAACTATGCTTTTAATTAAAAATATGAAATTTATTTTTATCTCTTAATCTCTTATTTGCTTTCCAAACAAAAAATCGACAACAATCGACAACAATAAAATTTACTTCTAACAAGTAACAGAATATCGATGTGTTACTATGGAAACCAAACTGTTATTCTTACTTCATTTCATCTAAGAGTAACTGTACACATAGTTAAAAATTTTAACCTACCTTTGTAGGTACTAATAATTATAATCATAAAAAAGTATGTCAGTAGAAAATTTAAATCATTGTTCTAAATTAACATATCCTATTGTAAAGCACGATGAAATAAACATCACGTTAGACGACAATTTATGTGATTTGGCAAAATGGAATACTGAAACGCAAGAAATTTTTGTACCACCTAAAGTTGAAGATCAAAAAATTGGTAAATGTTTGAAAATTTTATTGCATATATAGTATATTCTGATAATTGATAATATAATTGTGTCAGGAAAAAGAAGAGAATTGTTAATGAAATATTTTAGAATACGTGCTTCTAAAGATGCTTTAGAGGAAATTATAGGCGATCCACCTTTACCTGAATCAAGTTGCTTAACTGAGTACATTGACAATTTTTGCGACAACGACTTTATTCCATTAATGGAAAATGCTGAATTTGATGTTCAGGTAAATTAATTATTATTAACAGAAAATTTTTTAAATAACTTAACGACTATTTTTAAATAGAAACTTACAAAAAATCCTTTGTATGGCGGCGATGTACAAACATATTATAAAGAACAATTTGATAAAGGAAATCTAAAAGTTACTGCCGAATTCCGAAACAAAAAACGACCTTTTGTCAAGAGATCACTTTTTACAACACCACCTGAACTCGCGTTGGAAGAACCAGAGGGTGGATTTTAAGGCAGTTGCATTTCTTATTTTACTCAGTGTTTTATTAATAGTCGTCAAAGAAATATGATATACAGAAAAGGTATATACATATGCACATAGAAACTTAAATATATCGCAATAATTGATCTTTTCGAGAAATTCCGCTTTCTATTCTTGAGTAATTCTTTTATGTATTTTAACCATTATTAATGATGATTTTTTTTTAGAATAAAGAATGTACATTGTTGACAATATGCAATACAAATAAAAATCTGTTATAATTTAAAAATTTGCTTCCTTTAATAAAGCAAAAATTTCTTTAGTACGTTTGTTGTATACTTTGTTCAAAATTCATTCTTTGTACTTATCTAATGAATTTTATTCAATGCTTATTTGAATGTCAAAATAAAGTCTTAAATAGACTTGCTGATCAGTCAAAACATGAAAAATGAGAATGAATATGAGATCACAAGCAAATCACGCCCGAAGGGAAACAAACTGATGGAATACATCTAAAATGTGTGGATCTAAGTCAGGAGTGAAAAGTAACGTCTCTAATGTCGAAGAATACTTCTGTACTTGTTCGTGATGCTGCAAAAAAAAAAATAATATATAAAGAATGTTTTTTAAGAGATGATAAGAAACTCAAATGTTTATCTATGCTTACTGTAAGGAAAACTTGTTGAAGCCTTCCGATTGTCCATTTATACCAATGTGTGTTGTAGTCAATGCCATCTGTATCGCATTTTACCAAATGTTCGGAAAGAATCATTATGAAACGCTATAAAAACATCAATAAATCAGTCTTTATGAATTCTTTAACAAATTAATTTGTTTAACAGGAACACTTACTTGGAATATAATTAAAAACAGATTCTTTTGGTCAGCTTGAGCTGCTTCCAATTTTTCCTCCATTCTCTCCACTGCTTCCTCAGATGGTCTGTCACCTTTATCTTTGTCATCATCATCTGAAGACGAACCTGACCTGCTTTCTGCTCGTCGTAATTTTTCTCTTGCCTCTGTTAATTCTTTACTCAGTTTGATAACATGTTTATTTTTCTTACGAATAGTTAAATGTAATATTTCCCATATATACAGCCTAAAAATTAAACAAAATAAGAATATGTATCTTTTTATTTTTCATAATTAAAATTTAAAAAGTTTAAGACTCACTTTGTAAATTCAGATAACATTTCTTTTGAAAAAATCCAGTTTGCAATAGCACTGCATTCTATGATTCCAGTTTTTAGAAGTTTATCTGTTAATACAACCATCATTTGATAATGGTTTTTCCATAAAGCATACATATTCCGTAAAATACAGATTTGTGCTTCTTCAGTTTCAGCAAGAACCTAAAAAAAATGATGTTATGATTATACAAATGAAAATTAAATAAAATTATATTATTTTAAAATGTATATTACCTTAAAGACATAATGGAATTTTCCTATAGCTGCAAAGCTATGGCTAAAACTTTTTGAGCCCAAATTTAATAAGGTCTGTACAAATACATCAATCTTTAGAGGGTTGTAAGAAAAAGTTTCCTCATTTTCTCCTGGTCCTGGTAATGTATTTAAAACGTTTAAAGCTTCTTCTGGTGTACACTTACGTCTAATCGATACAACCAATTCATGGGCTACAGCTGTACCGGGAAGTGTACCTAAAGGCAAAAGCAATATGAACTAAATAAATATAATAAATAAAATTAAAAAAAAAATAATTTAACAAAATCATTATTCTGAACGTACTTGCACCCTCTTGAGAATATTTATAAATTGGTTCAGGTATTGCAGGTATCAAATCAGCATATGACACTGGCATCATCTCCTTAATTCTTTGATAGTAAGATAATCTGTAAAAAATTTCATTTGAAAATAAATACTTTGTTAATATCTTAAAAATATTTAATTTAAATAGATGTCATGTTAATGTATATAAATAATACTTAAATATATTTACCTCAATGATTTCAATAACACTTCACGAATGAATTTTGGTCGAGGGTGTTCAGCATCGCGGAGTAAGCAAGAATCCCAATCTTCCCAAGACCATCTAAATTGGAAGTTACTTAAATGATAAGAAAACCACCAAACAAAACGATCAAATGCTGTAGCTGCCATACTATCAATACGACGAAATAATATTTCTGTTGCTTGAGCCAATACCTTTATAAAAGATTGAAAGAAACATATAATAAATTTTTTAAATATTTTCACAAAAAATATGTAAAAACATTTACTTGTGGCATGGTTGATGGTTGTAATTTACAAAGCTCTATCAAAATTGACCCATAGCATATCTCTAAGTGTTTTGGTGTAGGTAGTTTAAAAAGTTCTCCAAACATTACTTCCACTATACAATAATCAAGAGGAATTTTGGTCTTGTATGGAAAATTCAAAAGCTGAGCAGCACTATATAAAAAATTAAAATATATTAATTTATATGTAATAATCAAGACTCAAACACCTCATTAAAAATACTAATTAATTTGGATAGACTAAATTTCTAAATGTAAAGATTTAAAAATACCTACCAATCTTTCCTTTCTAAATAATATGTATCAATGATCTGTCTTAAATGCTCTTCAATTAAATGTCTTTCAATAGCATGGCTACCAGGTAATAATGGTCCTTCAGCTGGACAGTCAGTATAGTCAAACATTCGAAAAACTACTGTTGGCAGTAAATACACATACGAGTCATGATGGGGTGGTGGTATAAGTACAGGTAAATTGTGTTGTAAAGCTTCACATAAAATTGAATCAAAAGCTAAATATGGTCTAGGAATATGTTTTTCAGCCCAATTATCTTGTCTTAATTTGCGCACTTGAGCCCATAGACAATCTAAATATTCTTCTTGTGGATGTGGTGTATCACTAGACCAAACTCTAAGTGCTGGTTGATGTTTTTTGCTGCGTTTGTTTAAGAAAACTTCTATTGTCACCATAAGATGATCAAGCTCCTGTTCTTTTTTCTCATAGAGTTCTCTTCCAACCCAAGGCAGTGTTGATAATACAGCATAAACATACCAGTCTCGTCTTACTTGTGGAACACTATCTTCATTAGCTGCATCAAGCATATTATCAAAAAGCTGCATTAATGAACCACATGATAAAACGTGACAGTTGACTAAATCTGCAAGAAATCTCAAAGAATATCTTGCCACATCCCATTTGCCTGCTTTCAATGCATCTTTGAAATTTTTTACCATATAGTCGACAAATTCTCCTCCAAAATTAAAATTTTTGGCATTTAGCAAACCAACTAATGTTGTATAAATTGTACATTTTTCTGGCATTTTAATAGCACAATCAGTTAAGATTCGTAAAATCTTACTTCTAAATAGCCCTAAATCAGCTTCTAATACAGAAGCTAATCCTTCCAAATTACTCTCTAACGAAGAAGTTGACTTTTCCCCAACTCGTAAAATAAGAGATTCAAGGCGGTCTTCAATCTCTTGGTTTTCTGATACCCGCCTACGTTTCTTATAAACCCGATCTGAAATAAAATAAAACAATTAATACTGATACTAATAATTATAAAAATTATTATGAATATTTCCGGTACTAATGGAAACTAACCATATCCATCATCATCATCGTGTGCTCTTCTCCGACTCATTTTGGATTCAAACTATTGATTACAATATCATGAAAACGTCTTGCACCAATCACTTGTACTTCCACCCTTCAACTATTTTATTATAATCTATTTTATACAAAAAAATTCTTATTTAACCGTGTTTCGAAACGAAACGACAATCGCGTCGTCGTCGTGGCGTCAACTTTTCGAGCTACCTATTTCGGCTATTTCCATGAAGCCATACAAATATACAATCAATGAGGCTGCCACCCGCCGCTTGGTGGCGCTAGAGATAATCCAATGGTAAATGGGTAACCAAGAATATTTTTGTGAGGTTTTATGAAAATTGGACTTTAATCAGCTGTTATACTAAAAAGAGACGAAAATGAATTTTCTCACTTCCTGAATGTAATTTTCTTTTCATCGCACGGAAAGTTATATCAATGTGTTAAAGTTGTAAAAGTAATAAACAATGGCAGCGCCGCCAAAAAGTATACCCCAGGACATGCCGCCGGCGGGCGGCTACGGTCCACTTCAATGGGAAAGAATAAAATTAAAAACCGTTTTTGGAGGTAAAACAATCAAAAACGTCATCATTACCCATATTAATTTAATTTAAGATAAAATCTTATATTGGCTATTACATTTTTTCAGTTAAATTAACTATTGGACTCTGGGCACTTGCTACAACAGTTGGAGGTATTGGATACTTTTACAATTACAGGAGGATAAAGAAGGAACAACTTGAGATGAGAAGTGCTCGTTTTGCCATTCTACCAGTATTAATGGCTGAAAGAGACAGAGCGTAAGTGATTCTTTATTTTTCAAAGAATATAGATATATCATTTCTTAAATTTTGTTATGTAACACAGATTTTTGAAACAATGCCGTTTTAACCAAGAGGCAGAAAAAGAGCTTATGAAGGACGTACCAGAATGGGAGCTTGGTACATACTTTAGAGAACCTGTTTACACAACAATGCCTAATCAATGGCACAACCCACACTATTTCGAATGGACAGCTCATGCAGATCCCATAGAAGCATCTTACCGTGTTTTCCGTCGCCACTTTGTCTAATTTAGTGATATTTCATTGTTATGTAATAGATTCATCTTTTGTAAATTCAAGGTGAATTAATTATAATAAATAAAAGTATAATAACAAAATTATTAACATTCAATCATTATCATTAATCTGAGACATTTTCAAATTTTAAAAATATTAAATTGGTAAGTTATGCATTATAAATTATTCTCCATCTTAGCTATAATTACCATTTATACGGTTTATTCAATAAAAAATATATTAGCATCTATAGAAAAATAATAGGAAAATTTTATTTTTTTAAGTTTTTTAAATTTTTATGAAAAAAAAGTTGATGTCTCATTCTATTAAAAATATTTATATATTTATTGACATTTTTATGTATTGCAGATATTATTATTGATTCATATTACATAACTATCAAATAAAAAAATACATTAAACGTAATATACATTTACTATAACAACAAAAAATCAATAAAATTAACATTAGTTTAATATAAATGCTCACGTAATATCTATTAATATTATTGTTCTGTACAAATTTTCTTTATATACAAGTATAAATTATTGTGCAATTTCAATTTTTGTTTGTTCATTATTCTTTGATTCTAAAGCTGCTTGAGCAGCATTCATTTCATCCACTCTTTTTTGTACTATTACAGCCTGTACTTCCATATAAACTTCCATTACTTTATGATTTATATTAATGAACTTTTGAGCACATTTATCAATACAATTTTCCTAAAATGAAGAAATAAATTTATTAGTTTAAAAGTATTAAAATCAATGCACCACATAAATATTAAGTAGTAGTACAATTTATATAAAAAATTTTCTTATATAAAATAAGCTATTATCTAATTTTACTATAGAAAAGAATATCGCACATTGTTTGTAAAATATTATAAAAATATTTATTATTTTTCAATATTTCTAAAATATTTATAGGATTATCTAAATTTAATGTTTAATAAAATATACCTCATCAAACTCAATGTCCCTTGAATTGAAAGTATTTGTACATCGTACAAAACAGGTATCTGAAATTTGATTATAAAGTCGAAGAAAATCTTTGAACTGTAAAAAATAATTTAGTTAATAACAAGTATTAATTTTTTGTATTTAAATTATGATCATCAGAACATAAGTACTAAAAATTACATTTCTTATTTGATCCATGTTAAATACCGTAATAAAAAAATATTACTACTGCAAATTATTTTTAATTATCAGGATGACAATATTTTTAGTATTTTGACATCTTTTTTCTAATACGAAAATATCTTCACTTCTACAATCTTACATCAATACTGAAAATATGTTAGGTTAAGATTTTAACGTGAAATTCAATCTACGTACAGTATAAAACTGTATAATACTTTCCACTCATACATAGTGTAAATTGAGAAAATTATATTTTATATGCCATGAAAAATGATCAAAAATTTATTTATATATTAATTATTTATATATTAATTATATTATTATAAAAAAATATATTTATTCACTAAATTCACTTTGGTAGGGGTAACACTAGCGCCAAAAGCAATGTTACATTTCCATCAGGTGGTCAAAGTTGAAAACATATATAAGGTAGAGTAGAGAAATAGGTAGAAAGCAAGAAAACATTGTGAAAATACAAAAATATATTTTATTGTATTGCATAAAGCAAAAGCATTTTTTACTACAAAAATGATTGGTACCTATATAATACATTCTTATGCAAAACAGAATTTTAAGGATATAAATATACATGAAGTATAAACGTTTATCAAATCACGATGCTTTAATTATTTTATTTTACCACCTCATATATGTTTCCGATTTCGCCGCTGTATAATCGAACATCATTAGTTTTTGGCGCTAGTGTCCTAAAAACAATGAAAACGGTTTCATATATTACTTGTCCAGTTTACGTTCATGAAAACATCGCGAAAGTCAAAACTGCGACTTGCTCGAATCTTGTGTGTTGCCTTTTCCTTGTTTTGCTCTTTTGAACGCGCTTCAACATGGCTGAGGTACGACTAAATTTTTGCTTTGAATATCTATAAAAATCTAAGTCATCATAATGTTTAAAGTATCGAAATAATGAAAAAGTGTTTGTTATTAACTTACCAAATACTCTCAACATTATATTATAAAAGCAATAAGAAAACAAAGATATATTTATCGACACCGACTTATTTGAGGTTAGTTTATTATATTTTTTAACATATTACAATTTTTATTTCAGGTTGACGAAACTCTGAAGAAGAAGAGGACCTTCAGGAAGTTCACCTTCCGAGGTGTCGACCTGGACCAGCTCCTGGATATGCCCAAGTAAGTTTATTTCTTGATATGTTAGTGTTGTTGAAATTATAAAAAATAAAAAATATTTCTCACAGAATTAAAGAAAATTGTTAAAGTATAGTAGCTCTAATGTTAATAACTTTTTCTTATTTAGTAGTATCAAATACATCTTATAAAATTTTACAAAGCTTATCAATATAATCTTAAATATTGTTGTTTGTAGTTAATGGTACCGATTTTTTAGGCAACATTTTAGATGTAAAAATGGTATACATAGTGCTTAAAATATTTTGAAATTATTATACAAATTGATAGAAATATTTTTCGTATAACAGTTTTGTAAATAATTGTTGGGAATACAAAGTTTTTAAATGTGTTGTTATTAAAATTAATTTCTATTTAAAAACCTATAATTGTTGTATGCAAATAGATTTTGAGAAGTAAAATAATGTATTTGAATATATTTTTACTTTAATGTTAATCAAATTGAAACAATTTTTTTTTTTTTCAGTGAGCAACTTATGGAGTTGATGCATGCTAGAGCTCGCAGGCGATTTTCTCATGGTCTGAAGCGTAAGCCCATGGCTCTTGTCAAGAAGCTGCGCAAAGCCAAGAAGGAGGCTCCACCAAATGAGAAGCCTGAAATTGTAAAGACACATTTGAGAAACATGATCATTGTTCCAGAAATGGTTGGATCCATTGTTGGTGTGTACAATGGCAAGACTTTCAACCAAGTTGAAATCAAACCCGAAATGATCGGTCATTATTTGGGAGAGTTCTCTGTGACGTACAAGCCTGTGAAGCACGGTAGGCCAGGTATTGGTGCTACCCACTCTTCACGTTTCATACCACTGAAGTAAATTCTTTTAATAAATAACTATATAAAATTAATAATGGTCTTCTTTTTAATATCCACATTAGTATTTAAGATTTTCAGTTAATCATAATAGCCACATATGTTGTCAGGAGTTATATTTTAATATTTTTAAAATATTCAATAATTAAGTACATTAATTGTTATAATCTTCTCTATTTTAAAGTCTCATGAAATGATAAGTGAAAATTATTTTTATTTAGTATAATAACGTTTTGCAATTCTGTGTGTAAATCTAGGAACATAACTTCATGCACAATAGCAAAAAATATCGTTTGAGACAAGTGTGCGTAAGTCTTTCTTTTTGCATTCAGTCGGCTCCAGTTAATACAAATTTTATTATTTTTTTTATGTATTAAGAATTTTGGTCTCTAAACTGAAAAAAAAACTTAAATTTCACACCCAATATTTAAAAAACGTGCTCTCGGCTGCGCCGGCTACTGATCAGAGATGCGGTAAAAAATTGAATCTTACACCCTTGTTACAGAAACTACTAGGTATTCTATATATATTTTTAAAAAGTTTATTTTGATTTTAGAAATTGAACTTGAATTAAACCCTTAATCTTTAAAATAAAATAATTGAGTGGAAAAATTTATTGAGAATATAAGGTATACATTTAGTTTATATTAATTGATTGTTTTTATGAAATCTTAAGAGTGTAGGACAAACCATTTCAAAAAACGAAAATAAAACAATAAAACGAGCGTTTGATATAGTATTGTTTTATTTTAATTAAAAATATTAATTTCTTTTAGGCACCATATAATTTAAAATTTAACTATGAAAATGCTCCAAAGTAAATTGCTTAATTAAACAATTTATCATATATAGCAACAAAATATTTCAAATAAGAGATACAAACCGGAGCAAAATAAATGAAATAGAAAACTAAAATTAAGCAATAACTTGTATATATAGTGAAAAAAAAAGATGGAACAATATTAGAAACTAGGGGGGGCTTCGCTCCTCTGCGCGGCGAGCGAAGCGAGGTAAAAACTTCGTTTTATATATGAGGCATGTCCGCTATTTTTCAGGAAAACCTTGAGTAGTATATCTGGCATTTTATAATAATGTGCTTCCAAAAAAGTAAATTCATTTTATTTTCGTATATTCAAAAATCGCTTTTGTAGATCTAGCTCATCAGCAATTGATTGTACATGAAAATTTTAAATACAAAGAAGTTTTATTTTGATTTAATCTACAACTTTTGTATTCATGTTTTGTGGGTAAAATCAAATTTTGTTAAATTATGAGCAAAAATCGAATATTGCAGGTGTACATAGGCGTACAAAATCATTTTTATAAGTTTACTTCGCCATAGGCACTGATTGTACATGAACAAATTAAACGGGGAAAAGGTTTGTTTCAATATTATGTACAACTTTTGAATTTAACATTTTTGTGTAAAATCAAATCCTGTAAAGTTATAGTTTATAAATTTATTATTTTTGATGTTTTTAGATCTTTTGCTATTGTATCGAAAAATCAAAGAATTCCAGTATGATAAAGATGTCTTATTTAAATTTGGCAGATGCATTTGTTAGATTTTTACTAAAAGTTAATTTTGTACATATGCTTGGAAATAGATTTTTTCAAATTTTGATTTGCTCTGGAATTTTTGTATTTTGCAATGGATTCGGTTCAATACAGGGGCCTCAGATGCATATAATTAAACGAGTATATGGTTAAAAATTTCCTTTGATCCGTCCAAATTTCATCGAGCTACTCGATGAAACTTGATTACACACGGTCGACCAGACATACATACACCTCGGAAAACGTTTAAAATGGGCTTATTTTCGTTGGAAAACATTTTTTATTTCTCTCTTTAAAAAATGATGCTCGGAACTTTAAAGTAGTGATGGCTCATTTAAAAAATCGATGTGATTGGTTATTTGAAAAAAGCGCGAATATTTGAATTGTTTAGGTTGAAAATGTGTTTTATTTTAAAGATTGATTTGATTGGTCTGTAATATTTGATTTTTTTTTAAATGTATCTAACTACAAAAGAAAAATAAAATAGTACGCACGAAACGCGTTTGAATTTTACTAGTATATAATTAAATATTAGTATTTGAAGTGTAAATGTTTTGCTCTGGTGAAAATTTAAGGCTCCCGAATAGCGGTCGTACCTAATACACCTAAAATTTATTTAATTATTGACGCGATCGGAAATTGAATAAAAATATTAATATGTTAACTTTTTCTATGACAAATTGAATATTTGTTTAGAAAAACTTAAAAATATGCGTTTTTTTCATCATAAGTGTAGAAATGTTTTTAAATGTATTGTCGGAACTTACTTTATTTCCGACCATAATATTTACCGCCACGAGCTTTCAAGTTTGTACTGTAAGTATACTGTGTCGCGATGGTAAAATAGAACTTGGCCGCGGAGTATAACAAGCGAAATGAGACAGGAGTGGGAGTCTACATCCGTGACCTTCAACTGCAGTTTTCACTCTCCTCTGGCTGGAATTGGTGCAATTTCGGTCACGTCTGCGCACTACACTCATCGTGCTTGTCTTATCGTCATGTCGCACCTGAATCGTTTGTATTCCGAGATCAAATATTTCAATGAAATGGACTTATTAATCAAACGATGGATCTGCGATGTTGATATTATTATCTCTGATTAGGTTAGACTTAATCTCATGGAGGACAACAATGTAAGAAAGCGCGCAAGCTCTTATCATTACCGGTTCGACCGTGGGTACCTAGAAGCTTTTTCGAGCTTTTAAATTTGAACTTCCGAAGTCAAAGATATAGGTAAGAACTGAATTTTCTGCAACAGAAAAACAAATAACTCGCGAAAAAAATGTAATATACGATGGAATTTTTAAAACTGTTATTGCTCCGCCTTCTACTCTTGTAACCAGAATGCAACAGGCAATAAAAAGTCTAAAATGACGCGGGGCCGAAGCTTGCGGCGCTCTGGCAGTCGGAGCTTGCCTAGCGTAGTCGCGCAAGCTCCGACGAGTTATTTGAAAGCGAAAGTGCAGCCCGGTAACCTTGAATTTCATTGATCAGCTTCAGTGGCGAACTTGCACTTGAAAGTAGTGCACTGGTACCGTCAGCGAGGCGCCGAAAAGCACGCGCTCGGCCGCTCCGAAATTCGCGAGCTTATTAATAAAGCTGTTTCCTACGATTATCCCGCGCTAAGTGATGTTTATAAATAAACCGCGTCGTTAATACCTATGTATACACACGTAACCGAAACTTGTGAGTGATCAAATTTTATTGATTACCGATCGTATTCTAACTTCGCCAATGCCGTTAGAAATTTTATTATAGTCTTGTGTGCGCGGGGAGCTTTTACGGTTTTACCATGAATTTTAACGATTGCGACGAATATGTCAAGTAAAAAACGACTTAGTAGATTTGGCAAAGAACGGAGAAGATTGAAAGTGACGAAATCTTTATTGAATTGATATTGTTCTTGTCTGTTCAATGGAAAATGTGCAACTAGTTGAATAAATAATTTGTGCATTTACGATATTTAAAAGTTAGTATTTTAGTCGACGGACTGAGTAGGTCAAAGTTATTTTAAGTCATTGCCAAAAGATTGCCTGCTAAACAAGAAAAGAGAGCGTGATTGCATTCTGTGTTGCATCAAATAAGCATCCCTGCAGCTATATACGCACATTATTTGACACTATGAATCCGGATTTGATAATAGATATGGTGAACGAAGCGAAGGAGAAATTCATCCTTCATTGGAATTACAGAGGACTGAAAGAACTTCCAGAAGAAGTGAAAGATGTTGGCACTCACGTGCAAGAGATTTACTTGAAGTGGAATGAGTTGAAGACTCTGCCCACCTGGATTTCCGATTTTACAAATGTCACGAATTTATATTTGTATGGTAACACCATTGAGCGTTTGCCCGCTTCGCTCGGGAATATGAACAAACTGACCGTCCTCGACCTCAGTGCTAATCAACTTACAGAGCTTCCCAGTCAATTAGGGTCTTTGAAAAATTTAAAATCGTTACTACTGAATCAAAATTTTATCTCATCGTTACCGCCGTGTGAGTAAAAATTTATTGCGTAATTTAAGACTTTAGTTTTTGTAATATAATCAATTTTGTTTAACTTTTATTTTGTAGCCATGAGTGCATTAGAAAATCTTGAATGCCTCTGTCTGTCCGGAAATAAATTAGTTGCACTTCCAGAATGGCTTGGTTCATTGCCTAGCCTTCAAGAATTATTTGTTGACAATAATCTTTTAAGAGAGCTTCCCAATAGATTAACGTTGTCGAAATCTTTGTCGATGATTTCTGTATGTTCAAACAATTTAAGTTATCTACCTCCAAATGGATTCCTATCTATTCCTAGAATTCGCTTTGACTCAAATCCACATTTGAACTATTTGTCTATACCAGTTTTGTATCAATTATTATCTAAAGATGGACGTCGTTTCAATCACGAGACTGGAAACGTAATAACTTATGGGTAATTTATAATAATCATAAAATACAGACCTACGTTTTTAATTACAAATACAGTTTGAAATTTATTTAATTTTTCTTATAACTTATAGTTGTTTTCAATCAAATACCAGAAGAAATAGGGATAATAAGAGTAATATATTACTGTTGGTACCTGATTCTGATCGTAACCTTGCAAAGAAAATTGAAATAGAATTACCAAGACAGCTGCTTGCTGTTCATAATTTTGATGACAATCAAGTGATTTCATTAGAAGAGTTGTCACTCAGAAAAGTTTACACTGCCAGGTAATATATAAAATTTTTGGTTTCAATCAGTTATGTTAATGATATCTTTTTATATAGGTACCATCATACTATGAACGTAAATATATTTGCACAATGTGTACATATAGACAAAAAACCAAATTCGGATAAATTGACATTTGGATCAAATCGATATCCAAAACCTTTTATACACTATAATTTAATATTCAATGGACCAGTTAGTATATGTGTGAATAGTTATTGTGATAAGCCAATATTTACTGAAGCATGGATACTCTTTGGAGTAAGAAGAAATGTTTTTGTCATTCCAACAATTATGATATTTTGCAGTTCTAGGTACTATATTACTATACACAATTTTATAAGTATTATTCATAATTAAAAAAACTTTAATTTATTATTTATTTAGGTGTGCTCGAGAATTCCGTAGAAATTCAGATATTCGAACAAATCACCAAATGTATGTAATATATAAACCAAACGTTTAGTAATATATTTTTTTAGTGTGTCTAAATAAAAAGTCTTATATTATGAAGTCTATTCATTTTAATTAAGAGTAATCAAATTTAGTATTTACACGAGTTTTTAATATGTATAAATGCAACATTTCTAAGCGACTCAAGTACAGTTCACGCTTCACTATTTTATTTTTAAGATTTGTCAAGATTGACTGATTCATTGAAATAAATTTTAAATGGTACACATACATACAAAAAATCCGAAAAGTATTTTACAAGTATAAAAGTTATTTGCAATCTCGCAACTAATTACTAATCGGCAAAAAGTTGTCACAACATTTTAATAAAATCTGATTAGTATCGAGCTTGCAACTCGACAAACACTTATTTACAGTTTATTGCAATAGCACAGAATTAAGCGATTAGTAATTCAAGGGCACTGTCTCGATCAATGTTGCACTTTAACAATGCCATGGATGCTTTATCTTCAGGAAATCCCAAGTCTCTAAGAGTACATAAACTGTCATAATACACTTTGGCTTTTTGTTGATCATACTGAGTTAAAGCTAAAGCTTTGACAGCAGCATCTTCTGTCATCCCCAAATCTTCAAGAGATTGAATGGCTAACAAGTACTCTACAATTTTTTTATTATCTTGTCCTTTTAAATCACGAATAGCACGTGTAACTCTAGATAAAGAAAATCCCATATCACTTAAATGTTTTGCTAACTTTTGGTCTTCAAGAGATAGACCTGCAAAAGTTCTTGCTAGTTCTTTTTGTTCAACTGAGAAAGAACTACTTGCTTCTGGACTTTCTTCAGTAACTGGACTTTCTAGATCAGGCCAACATTGACGATTCTGAAATTTTCATTTAAATAAAAAATAATTTTTTAATAATAATAATAAAACATATAATTATAAATTACTTTCAGGTATATTGAAAGATAATCAGCTTATAGTTAATAAATAGTACAAAAACCCGAAAAAAATAATTTTTTCAAAACTAATAAAATTATTTATTATTGAATTTTTAAAGCAAAAGTAAATCATTTACCTCTGCATTAGGTCTTTCTAGTTCCTTTTGAAGTTCTTGTACAATCAGTGATACAGCATTTTGCCTTGTATCTGTGCGTTTATTAACAACAGATTCCTTATTTTCCCCATATTCCTGTGTTACCCTTTCACCTTCATTTATTCTTTCCATATTTTGTTCCATTCTCATATCGTTTTGCATAACCTCAAGTGCTGGAGGTGGTGCCCACTGAGATGTAGTAGGCTGTTGTAGTACCTAAATTATAACAGAGAAGAAATTGATAAATGTAAAATAATGGTAAAATAAAACATTAATAAATTTTAAGTAATACTTAAAATACTTCATGCAATCAATACCTGTGCTAACTCTTCCATTTCGTTAATAGTCTTTAGTTCCATATTATCAAAAGGACTACTGGTATCATTATCGAAGTCAGAGTAATCAAGCCCGTTGATTTTTACATGATTTTGTACATTATATGCAGGTGAGAATAAAAGTTGTGGTGTTAATATGGTTGCTTCAGGAGCTGGAGCAACCTTAATAGGAAGTGCAGTTGAATCTGGACTAGGAGATGATGGAACAGGTGATTTTTCAGCTTCCTTTTTGCGCTTTTCTTCTAATCTAGCTTGCCTAGCTTCTGAGTACGAAATTCGAGCCTTACGCCATTGTTTCATCTAAAGATAAAAAATTGTGATAAGTGTAAATTCTATGTCGTAATACTTACATTTGATAAACAATAAAGTACATTTGACAATGTTATTATGGCAATATTAATACAGAAATATTTATATAATTCATATAGCTTAAAGCTACAACCTAAAATATTCTTCCATGACAAATTTCTTGAATTTAAAATTATAATTTATAAATGGATAAATTTCATAATATGTTTATCTATTGCATAAGGTTATCCTCTAATCTATTTTTTTACTCACCATATTATTAGATATTACATTCGTGATACCTTATATGATATACTCAATACGTTATAACAAATATGTTAGACTTATCAGTGCGCTTAATGCAATCTAATTAAGTGTAAATAATTAAAAAGTTAATGTAACATAGAGAATTGTAGTAGTAGGTTAAATACTGTAAGACACAAAAACTCACCTTATCGAGGACACTTTTTTCCAAAGTAAAGTCATAAGTATACTTAGAAACATCGGGCAACTTATTGTAATAAGCTGCTGGCAACACGACTTTCTTGGGTGGTTTGTAGGCCTCGGCGATCTTCACCTGCACCCCGTCCATGTACGTCGCGACGGAATCGCACTGTGCGCTGCTCGTAGATCGTGCCATGATTCTGCTCCCAAAAAAAAATTCGCAAAACAAAATTATCACGTAAGTACTTAGCCTTTCAAATTTCAAAGACGCCGAAAACAACGGAGTATAGGAAAACGCGCAAACAAAGGGGAGACGTACAGAGAAAGAGAGAGAGAGAGGAGAGGATACGAGAAAACTTGTCTAACCTTGTCGTTGTAGCTCGCGTAACGCGCTCTCGCTGCAGCCGCCGTTGTTTTTCTCGTCCGCATCAACAGAGTCGTCGCGCGCTCCCGAACCCAGGCCGACGACCATGAAGACGATAGTCGCGTCTCACGATGAAATCCTTTTGGGCACCTCGTCGCTTTCCATCGGAGCCCCGCTCGCCTGACGTTTGACAGATCATCATCAACTAGACGTGGCCATCTTTGAACCTGACCCGACCGCCACTCGTTGGTAAGTATAGGTATATAGGTACCTATAATATAGGCACTACTTTACTCTTGGCAGTCTCGGCAGCGCAAACCGTGTTTTTGTTGTGCACCTTCTGCGCAGCACGTGACACATCTGCCGCCGCCGACGGCAAAAAGCGGCGCGACGGAGGGATTTTTCGGACGATGGCTTTTGGCGCCCGGCGACGAGTGGAAAAATAACGAATGACGATATACCTACCTAAGCGTCAAAGCCACATTCTTGTCATCTGGCTCATACTTAATTATTCTCGTTAAAAGTTCGTTTCCCCGAATTAGGTACGTAGACAACATATATATTTTGGTTGTCGTTAACATATATTTGAAAAATATCATATCTTTAAGTAAAGCACATATTTAACGTAAAATATAAATTTAAGTAAAGTGTGTCATCTTTAAAATCTATTTTTCCTAAAGAATTTATAGCCTTAATAAACAAGGTGTTTGTCAACATGACATATGGGAATCAAGGATAAGCAAATATTTTAAGAGATAAGTAATTCTGATAAGTATAAGAAACATGTTTTATTGTTCTTTTTGATATTTACTTTTTTTTTTATTGTTCTTGCTTTGCAGCATACAATGCTGTCTGCGCACTCAATGGCAGATTTCCATTGACTTTCCTAAATTTTGTTCACATTAATACAATCACCTAGTATTGTCATTCGGTCACAATAATTAAAATAGATAGGTGTGCAAACACCTACTGGCACAGCAGACTTATTTTCGTAAATCCACTATTTCCTAATTTTACATCAACAAAAATATTTATATATTTACAGACAGAGTTTGAAAAACTAACTCTATTCAAATACTTTCAAACTTCATTTCAATTTTTGAAATGAAGTCACAATAATTTTTCTAAATTTTTGATTGAAAATCATCAACAATATAATAGTAACAGTCACTTTAAAAGTAACTATGCATCTATATGTAAAGATATTCGTAGTAAAATAAGTAACAAAATGTAAATGAATTTCGTTATCTAAAAAATTTTGTATAAATACAAATTAAGCTAGGGAATTTGATTTGGCAAAGAGAGTAGCATCATCGTAAAGCAGAAGTCCAGGCTTTTTCCATTTCTTCTTCTGACTTTTGCTTTTCTGCACTATATGCTATTATCTGATTTTTTATATCAGGCTGACTACCAGAAATTTCTGTTTGCCGTCTGACTTCCAGAGACTTCATATAGGCAAGGAAAGATGTCCACATAAGACTGCATACACTGACATAAATTACTCTATTCTTTTCTGGTACAACAAGGAAGTTGAAAGTTTGAAGGATTGGCCAGACACATACTGCAACCTGTTATTAAAAAGAAAAACTTTGATATTTCTTATTTCCATTCCAATTGGGTCAGAAGTTAAAAAACAGTATAAACTGACCTTGTATGTTGGCCAAAACTTTTCTTTAACTTCATTTAAACACACTGACACAGGTTTAAGCTCCAACAGATTAATACCAAAGAAGAAGCAGCACATCGCAGCTGGCCCATAAGTCACTTGTTCAACGAGAGCCTACAATGTTATAATAAATAACATTTATAATTATTTGACAGTTAGATAAAGATGCATATAGGTTCCCTACTAAAGCTATTCAAAGTAAAAATTACCTTGGTAATCGCTGATTTGATATCTGACTTGGGCCAGAAGTGAGATGCCACCCTCAACCAGCAGTATAGTGTTGGAGCAACAAAGCAACCACCGTATATGCTAAACCTAGCAGCCTGTACAAAGTCCAGATGATCCTTTCCAATGATTTTCTGTTGAATGAGACTGGCAACGGGCCAGATGACCGTGTACGAGGCCATACCTCGTACGATGGGGTACTTCTTCGTGACCTCGCGGAACTTCACCAGGAAGACCCTCATCTTTGAAATTTTGCGAGCTACAGGGAGTGAGAGCGAAGCGATAAAAGTAGCCACATTAGTCTAAGCATGACGCTACGTACCCGACGAACAATCGTCATTGTTCGTGGCGGTCGAGGGAGGGACAGAGACAGAGGCATACAGTCGCAGATATACAACAACCGAGCGTAGCAGACGATTTTTTAAAAGCAACGAATCAGCTAGCGCGTAGGCGTTCGCGCGTGTCTAAGTACCTTCCTCATGCGTCACGCGCGCGTGTTAGGTGTAGATATAATACATTTATATACCTATATATATATATACACGCGTACGTAGGGGAGAAGATAGACTTGACAGCTTCTCTCTCTCTCTCTCTCTCTCTCTCTCTTTCTCTTGGACTGCTTCGACACTTACCTACGTCAGCGGACACAGGGTCTTGGGCGGCGATGCCACACACTCCTGCGTCTAGCTACAAAAGAACATAAGACAATAAATGAGCATCTTGGTATGATCGATCCATCGGCAGGACTTATAGAATGACGTAACATGCCTGTTATCGCGCGTTATAACAGGCATTCCGTCGATATCTCGCACACGTGTGTATATATATGCACACAGTCATACCTCTCAGCTGATGACCGCACTAGTCGCACACTTGCAGCTTTTATAATAAAGTGTTTCTACTTGGGTAGCAGAAAACGAACGATAGAATACTCTGTCGCGGGATGTTCGAAATTCGCGTGAGCGAGCTGCTGATGTGCTGCGGCGGTCCTCACGAGTGTCGGCGACGCTGACAAACGCGAAACTCACGCATTATTGGCAAATATCCGCGAGCGCGCATGTTATACGTATATATATATTATCTCTCTCTCTCTCTCTCTCCCTCGCGCGCTACCGCGTGACGAAAGTCCGATGGCTAGATCAGACCCCCCTCCCGACCAAACGTCCGCGCATGTGCGCGCGAGAGTTCGCGTATATATATATAGGTATATATGTAAGTACACACGCGCAGAAGTCGCTCGTTGAAGTCGATCCATTCTTATCTGGCCTTGGAGTATAGGCCCCCCAAACGCGCTCGCTGATTCGGCGAGTCAGCTTGGCGGGGTTCAGGTGCGCGCACGCACACACACACGAGCGCGGCTTTTTGACTTTTGCTCGGCGAGAGGGACGAGATTATGCAAGAGCTTTTTTCGCTTGGTATAGAAAGAGAGTTGTGGTCATCGCGAGGGGAGCGTTTTGTATGTTTGTCATAATTTATGTACCTATATCGAGTCGACTATGATATGAGAAGGGGAAACTCGAGGCGCGCAGGCGTTCGAAGCTGCCAACGGCATGGTTCGACTGGTTTTTATACGGTTCCGTTGATATACTTTACTTACGTCGCGAGAGGATAGTTAGTGCCAAGCTTCGACTATCACCTTTAGATCTTTTACTTTTTGAGATAATTTCATAGAAAACGATGAGTTGCTTTTTCTTTTTCATTTAATAATACTTTTAAAGTTACTCGTTGACATAGAACGTAAACTGTCTGGCCGAAAATCGTATATGACTACTTTATACGAATAGTGAAGCGTATAGAGAAGACAAGACGAATTCCTTGTTAATACTTAGTATATAAATCTAAAACATTAAGTACAAATATATACTTAGCAATTTGTATACTTGTTAAAAGAACTTATGGAAAATTTGAAGCGATTTCAATGCAAGAATGCATTCTTATATGTGTGCAAGTAGATACAGGCCAAGTATTCACAGACGTCGTCTTGCTGTACTCAACATGCATCTACTTACGCTTTCATAAGTGCCGCATATACTAATTGATGCAAATATTGTGCAAGCTGGTTCGAATTTTTTGTAACTCTTTATCAATTAATGCGGTTGATTTCATTGAGGTATAGATTTCTCTGTTATAAATATAAAAAAAAATATTAAAAAATTATGTTTTTTACACAGAAAATATAATAATGAATTTAGATATTTATTCGCGAGTAAAAACTTTTTGAAGAGTATTTCATACTTTTCCACACAAAATGTATCAAAATACTTAACGTTCTTTTTCAAAACACTAGTATTTTTAGATAAAATCCTAATTAAAACAATAAATAATTAACTTATTTGATAAGATATCATGCTTTAATTTAAATAAGTTAAAAACTCAAAATTTCAATTTCAATTTATTTTTATTTAATACACTAGGGAATAAGCAATATTCAATGGCCTAATGAATTATTACTCGGGCAAAAAAATGTGACTGTTGCGCAATAATGATAAGCTATACTTTACTCTTAAAAGACGCAAAAGAATTTAGAAATTATTAGTATTCATTGGGGAAATTGTGTAAGAATTGTTCGTATATATTTTCCTAGAATATCTAGATAATACACCATATTGATTTGTGATAACATCGCAATTCTGACGTAACCCACATATCGAAGATTGTTGTATTAATAGATATATATACGGTAAAACCGAAATTCAAAATTTTAAGACATAAAATAAGTATTGTTTATTTTAGATTACTATTACTATAAACGTGAAATATTGTTACTAATTATATCGTCATAATCACAAGTACAGTTTGAAAAATCATAGTAACAATCCATTATTACAATGTTTATTTATCCATAGAAATTATTATAGAAAAAATTGTATAATATAAATTATTTTTCACTTACACATAATTTCTGATGTTTTATTTCATCTACATCACATTTTAGATAGCAGGAGCAGTAGTCTTAGCTTCTACAATCATCATTAAAAGGTAGCTTCCAAAAAGATCTTCACTAAATAATGTTTCAACTTTAAATTTTTTATTTCTAAATGGATTTCGTGACCTTAATTTGTCATAATTTTATATTACTAAGAATAATGAAAGTTCTAAATATCCAAATTCTAGGACTAGTTTTTTTTTAACATACTAATAACAAATATGGATGTCAATAATACACACGCAAATAATACAAAATCATATTTCAATTAAAATCTTGATTTTTTAAAAGAAGAATAATTGGTATATTAAAGTAATTTAAATAAATATTTTAAACAGGATTTGTACCAAAGGATTTATTTTGATGTTCGCTGTTTCAACGAAAATATATTACATACATGGAATTCTTAAGTTTCGTGTAAATTTAATAATGCTTGCGAGAAAAATATTCACAAATACTTATATAACAATACCTATAACAAGTTACATTAGAGGTGTTATTTCATGCAGACACTTGCATTATAAACTCGATTTATTTTGATCTCTTTATCCCTTTAAAATCTCAAATATGTGTATTTAAAATCAATTATTTGACGGTATAATAAAGTTTTTTCATACTTATTCTTTAATTTATCGTATAACGTTTGCTAACATTTACTATATTTACAAAGCTAAATAAAAGTGTTAAATAGTAAATACTGCGTCGTTATAGTAAGAACGCGAAATTTAACGGACATACCGTTAGGTTCTGTCCATTATAACCGATGATCTTGATCACTGATTTAATGTGTTTGAAAAAGAGATTTCATTTATGTGAGTAAAGTCTATCAGAACCTTAGTTCTACCAAAACCAATATCAAAACTATCTCGTTGATACCGACTTTAACTGCAATCATTCATTCTTTAAAATTATATACATCAGTCTTGCTTACTCAGTGCAAGACTCTAATTGATCACAAACTTAAATAAGCCGGATGCACGTGTCGAATTATTAAAAAAAAAAAAACTAAAAAAAAAGCTCGAACTCATTGCGCCGCAATATCGAAAAGATCACAGAGGCCTTCACTGTCACTAAGATTGAATTGGTAATCTTTCTCTTCTGGTGGAGGGCTCAACCTTACCAATGGTCCACAAACTAAAAATTTCATAAACGTTGTAATAGTATCATTTTATAAATGAAGATATTTTTAATATTTGTTTTTAATGAAATATGAAACTTACTTCCTGCATATAATTCATCGATGAAGTCCAAATTTCGAAGAGTGTATCCTAATTAAAAAAAAATAATATTTTGTCAGTAATTTTCAGTTGTAAGTTTATTTGTAAATTTGTAATTATAAGTTAGTTTGTATTATGCATTTCCCAGCCTAAACACAGGTAACTGTGTACCATTTGTAGGATTACACTATATAATTAATCTGGTTGTATAAATTTAAAATTTTTAAATTTGTAATCTATAGAAGAATAAAATTATTTATTTAAAATATAGTAAATATTTAACAAACCTGTCATATCTACATCTCTAAGAACAATCTTGGCTTCTAATAAGTCTTGATCTTCTTCTTCCTCATCTTCTGATATTACGGGTTCAGGTTTTGCAACATGTTTTGGTGGCCTAATAAAAATTAGTTTTGTTCAGTAATAAATATTTCACATATTAAAAATTTTTAATAAAGTTTTTCAATAAATGTGTTTGATTGTTCCAAATTAACTAATCTTATTTTACGATAGTTAATCCCCGAACAGTTCTATTTTTACTTTTTGCTCATTGCAAACTGAAAGTATTGACTTGATACTTTCAAAGCGATAAGAGCATTATATAAAATTGATAAATTATAGTACCTTCCAACTCTTTTCTTTGGTTTTGCTTCTTGTTTTTTTTCTTCCTTCTTTTCTTCCTTCTTTTCTTCTTTCTTTTCTTCTTTCTTTTCTTCTTTCTTCTCTTCCAGATCATTTTCTTTTTTAATTTTCTTTGCTTCTGGCTGTAGCCTTAGTTTCAAGCAATTATTGTCATAGGATTCTGCCAATTCAGGTTGAATAATATATACAGATATTTCTCCAGTTGTACTTTTTAAATGCATTTCATAATTTATTTCCTTATTACTATTATCCTCTGCCATCTAAAATAATGAAATTTTTTGAGTGTATATTCCTTCAATATTTAAATTTTAAATTTAAATCTAATTTTAACTCACTTTTTCAATTTTTGGCACATTTAGTTGTGTATCTGGTGGAGCTTGAACAGCTAACAGAAATTCTTCATTGAAAATTTCTTTCAAGTCTTCGTATTTAATATAACCGTATCTCCTGTTGTGTGAATCGCACTCTACATTTTTTATACTTTGTTTAACCCACTGTGTATGCATATCCAACATTTGCTCATGTTCTTCAAGCTGTTTAAGCTCGTCTTTCAATTCTGTAAGTTTTTCCCCAACTTCTTCTGAATTACAACCAGGTCCTGCACCCCTGTTAAGTAGATATTTTTAATATTAGAAACTTACTATTAAATATAAGTATTAAAAAAGCATAAATAATGACTCACTTCCATTGAATACTATTTTTACTTTTCTTTTCGATAAGACCAATGCCTTCGAGAACATTTGTAATGTCATATATCCTCCTTTTTTGTCGCACCTCTAGCAAATCTGCAGCCTGTAATAACAAGAACAACCTTTTAATTTTACCATCAAATAATTAATAATTTATACCTCTATACGAGAAAAAAAAAAGATAACAAAATAACAGCAAACCAACTTGTTGACTCAATCGAGGTTATGTAAGGAAATAATCGTTGTCTAAGTAAAACAGTCTCGCGAACTCTCTGTGATTGATCGTCGCGGACAATCCCTCGACCTCCGACGTCACGCATCAACCCACGCTACACCCTCCGGTCGTCCACGTGCACCGGGGTCCCGAGATACACGCGCGGGGGCTTTTTTTTCAAAATTCCCGCAAGCCAGGGTGGCAATGGCGTGTGTATGGAGGCGCTCTCAAGGCCCGCAGGGACACCGCGCGAGACTTAACCTAAAGCCCAATGTATCGAGGAAGCTGAGGACGTTCTTTTCTCAAGGTTAAACTTTGCTCTCGGATACTGTGGGCCAAGCGCACAGTTGCACTGCTTATACGTGTACCCCATTTTTGCAAACGGAAACTCACCACTTTCAGATCGAGTACGCCGTCCTTGGCTTTCTGCAGGAGACCGACGAAGCGCGTGGTCAGCAGACCGAGAGACTTCTCGTATCTGCTCTGCTGATTGTCCGCCATCCTCGGGGCCGCGCCGTTGTTGTTGACGAAATTTTGCTGAACGCCTTGCGAACTTCGCGTGCCACCAAACAGTCAGCAGCTCGTCGTCGCCGCCGCCGCCTCCTTCGAAATTGCCGCAACAGCTCGTGAACGCCAATACGCCATCACCGCGCCGCGATCGTAGCGCCACTACGAACAAAGGCGCCTTCTCGTCACTTTACGTCCTTCGATTTTACGATTTTGGACCGATAATATTCAATAGTCGAGCGAGTAGCTACGTTAATATCTCGTTTATAATGTTTACCCTCATGTAATTGCATTTTTCCGATAGATAGTCAAGAACTCTGATGAACTTTGTACCAGTTGCGGACCCTTAGAAAAATGTAAACAATATTTGTGCTGATCACGAACCGTTTAAGACGGTCAATTTGTTCTGCTATAAGGAGCCTGATGCGCGGGGCTAACCGTTTTAAAGTTAATCGTCGTTCTCTCATTAAAATTATGCTGTTTTAAGTAGATTTTTTACGATAATTATTATTATTTTTTTTTAATATTTCACCTACACCTCGTAATATATTCTCTAGTTATGAAAATTAACGTATTATGAATGATTTAAGATAAAAATCAATATCTCTTAGGTAGTATTGATTTTATTAGTCGAAAATAAGGTGCCAGACGACGCTATTTTTGGCGACCAATCAAAAAGCAGTAAATCGATGCGACCCTGAAATTTTGAAAAAGTACGATAAAATACTTTCTTTACTTTGATTTTGATCATTAAAAACTGTTATATTAAAAGAAAAGACAAAATGTATATGTCTGTTTTTTTTTATTTTTACAACTTACGTCTAAATTTAATCTTTAATATATAAAAATTTATTTACAAAAAATATAATATATTTTTATAAATATCATTGCATAACTAAATATACAAGAATGTAACACATATATAAAATTTAAGGAAAAACAAATTCCATCGTAGCTGTTGAAGCATCTGGGCTAGGACTTGAGCTACCTGAACTCAGAGTTTCTTCTTTTACTTTCAGTCCAGTTTGATCTTTGTCTTTACTATTTTTATCTTTTTCCTTATCTTTATCTTTGTCTTTATCTTTATCCTTTTCCTTGTCTTTATCTTTTTCTTTATCTTTGTCCTTATCTTTCTTTTCTTTCTTTTCTTTGTCTTTTCCATGCTTATGGTCGTGTTTGTGTTTATGCTTGTGCTTATGTTTCTTTTTGTCTTTCTTTTTCTTTTTAGGCTATAACATTTTAATAGTTATATTAATATCAATATAATACATGAAATTCATTGAGAAGTTCTATAAATTGACAAGTTGTATAATTACCTTATTTGTTGCTTCTCCTTTTTGTTTACTTTCATCAGTCTCTTTCTTAAACATTCCAGGCTCAAATCCAACAGGACCACCGGTTCCCATAATACCAGGTAGTGATGCAGAGTTATCACTGTAATATTCTGATTTTGTCTTACCCTCTGCAGTACTATTTGTATTAGAATCGTCCTATTAAATAAAGTTGTATTAATAAAATAAAGTAATTTATATTTAGATACAAATAATAATAATACTGTTATAAGCAAAAGCTGTAAGTTTACCAAATGTTTTTGTCTTTTCATTTCCGGTCCATGTTCAGATACTGTTGAAACACCAGGAGTTTCTTTTATTGGAGATGCTTTTCTTTTATTCGAAATAGGATTAACAGTTTCTGTTTCGATAGTAGGTTCTGATTTGATATGTGGTATAGCTGGTAAAGCCTGTAAAATAGACATTAGTATAATGGTTTATGTATTTTCATATTTTATAGTTATTTTGTAAATTTCTTACATCTTTTTCTGGACTACTTGGAGAACCAACTCTTTTCGGTTTTGTTAACATATCCAATTCAGGATTAGGAAGGCACAATGGAGTCCTTGGTCCATATAAAGTATAATATAAGTCTACTAAATCACAACGAAGTTTTGGATCATGAGAAAGCATACCGCTAAAATTAATTAATATTTTATATATAATATGAACACGTACAATTAACAAGAAAAGGAAATAGAAACATTTCAAAACGTACTTAATAAGATTCCAAATGTGATGAACTAAGTCTGGTTTGTCTAGCCTATGCCTATGAGCTCGTTCAAATGGAGGATTTTCCACCATTAATCTAACTAATCTATGACGCACTCCTGGATGTGGATCATTTTCAGCCATCTCTAATAAAAATTCTAAATCTTCCCACTTTCCATCCACCTTCGTAAAATCAACTAAAGATGTTAGTGCAGCTATCCTTACATCTGAAAAATTCGATATTAATAAAAAAATATATATATCGTTTTAATTTGTTTTAATGATGAAACACTAAATTTTACCAATAAATTGACCATAAGCAGCATATTCTCTAAACAGAAGAGGGGTACTAGGAAGATGTCCAAACTTTTGTAAAGTGCGAATCACTTTCAAGCAAGCTACTGAAACTGTGTATTTATAACAGGGAAGTAATTTCTCTAAATTTAAATGTCTTGTTACTTCCTCTAAAATAGCCTTTGTATCTACTGATAAAGATTCAGCAGTTATAGCAGATCTAAAATAAAAATTTATATTTTTATTAAATTTATTTTACACTGAGAATAGGAAATTCGTTTAGGAAATCTTAAATATTTTATACAAAAACTTTATTACCCATGTTGAATACTGATGACAGGAGTTACAGTAGCCCCAAGAGCTTCAATAAGAGCAGCTCTATAATAATTATCAGAATATCTGTTTTTACTGTTATCATTGTACTTAAATAAATCCATAAGAAAAGAAAGCACTTCTGGAGGACAAATTCCATGAGCATTTCTCAAACCAGCCATTGCTACTGGAATGGTCTAAATAAAAATTCTGTGGTAATTATTTTGAACTTTTTTAAAATTAGAAATTATAATGGTAAAATTTATAGTAAGTATATTGAAGAAATTAAATATTTTGCAATAAAATAATCAAATACTCACTTTTTGAAGAAAATAATGTTGAAAATTCGTGAAATTATTTTGTTTAATGATTCTTCTACAAGATGCAGAACCAAATAATTTTCTGAATATGGCTAACATTGCAGGAGGTCCAGCCCATGTTGCTACCATGGCATTAGCAACCTAGTACAATTGTTTTATTTTGTTAAGCTATAATAATAAGTATTCTGATTTTAAAATAATACTACATACCTTTGTTAAACAGTGAGCAGCCCTCAACCTTACTTTATAATAACAGTGTTCATTTTCAATAGTGTCAGTAAGTGCCAATCTTGTAGCTGGAGTAGAATGATTTTGTAATGCTTCAATAGCTTCTAGTTGAGCTGTAACATCTCTTTCATGTCTTAATTGATATTGCCATTGATAATCAGGCTGTTCAATTTGTACAGCTCTCATCAGTGTCATCTCTGGATCCAAACGAATCCATAAAACTGGTGAGTCACTACAAACAAATATTATTTTATTAATCATGATGCTATTACGATTACTAATTAATAGTTAAATAAAAAAGTATTTACTCCATAGCTGAAAGATCCATATCTACTTCTTCTCCTGTACATAATGGAATTTTTTTTTTCTTATTTCTTCGACTTTTACTGTGACATGTGATATCTGCTTTTGCAACAGTGCCTTCTATTTGTAAAGTGTGTTTAAATGTTCCATCAAGTTCTTGAATATTTACCAACAGAGGTCCGACATACTTTCTTATTCCTTTTTGATGCGTAGTATCTTGTCGGATTTCAAGTTCTACAGTGTTTCTGTTTATTAAATTTTAATAATTAGAATCCAAATGAGAATAAATTTAAAAAAAAATACTTTTTGATGGGGGCATAAAATTTACACCAAAACACACACTTTCCATATGACGTAAATTATTCTCTTCCGCAGGCGACAATCCCTTATTTTAAGTCCGAAATTCAAAACGTAAAAATAGGCATAACGCCTAGTACATCAAAATATATTGTTTGCAACACGGGCGTCGAATTTATGCCCTCGCGTGATTGCGCCGAATTCGGGCTGGCTTCGCCGATTCTTGTAAATGAAATTTTATGCCCTCGATAGAAAAAGTACTATTTTGCCACATTTAGGCCGAAAGTAGCCTATATTCTTCTGGCTCAAGAATTTGAATGTGGTACTTTCGTCCAGAGTATGACGAAAAATAGCATGTGCACTTCAGAGGAAAAGAGGACCACTTCAGAGCACGTGTTTACCACCCCCGCATTTGGCTCTGGTGGAAATTCACTCGTGGTCTGGACTGGTCTTTTCTTTTCCTCTCTAGCTAGATAATATACTATACCTTTTTCTGTTGAATACAAAACTAAGAGTAAACTTGGCATGGCCCCCAGTTCTCACCCACTGATCAATAAATACGGCCATATCTTTACCAGTTA
>JAPYZP010000705.1:0-21529 GCA_030522985.1 Torymus sinensis | reverse complement strand
CCCGCGCCTAGGTCAAGCGATATCTTAGGATCTCTTATATACATAGCGAACAGTTGTACATAGTTTGATGTGTCACTGCTAATAATCATAGCGCATACCTCATCAAAACGTTGTACTGTCGAATCTTACGTTTATATCCAATCTCTTGACTATAACAGTGCTTAGCTACGTTTTTATTGCTTTTATCAATTACACTAGAAGTTATGTATATATTTACAATCCCATATGTTAAATGCAATGAAGTTATTGTACTGTTGTTGTTAAATTTAATAATTAATTAATAATTAAACTCTATTTACTTTTATCATAAATAAAAATGTAAATAAATAATAAAAACTTAAATTTATACTCACAATTACAGCCCTGTTTGGTCAGGCAGCTCATGTAATCTATTTGCTGTTGAAGTAGTGCATTGTTACGCTCTTCTTCTAAAAGTATAAGATGTATAAGGGTTTTAACAAGGAATATAAAATGTATTGATTATTTATTTATTATTTATGAATTCAATTAATTCAATTAAAGTTATTAAAAAATGTAGTTGTACTTACCACTTATTTTACATGTAGTCGATATAACGCAAATAGCAATGATTGAAAATAATAAGATAAATTTTCTCATATTTATTATGGAAGAAGTATCAGAATCTTTTTTAAATACAGTATTTAGATGTTTATTTGGATGTAGCTGTTTTGTGAAGACAGTTTTATACTTTTAGCTTTTCAGTTTTAAGCATGGTACAATAATATGTCGTGAATATTTAATTTTTTATCACAATTCGTGACAAAACCATTAGTAGCATAGATTAAAAATTTTCAAATATTTACACAATTGGAAGACATCCATTTTTACCAGAAATTTTTTTGTTACAAACGATATTTACAACATACGTACTAGTATAATTAAATACGGAATTTCCTACACATTTTGTGTTGTTATCTTACCTACCATTTGTGTAGCCGTTCTGTACAAACGGAGAATTTTCAATTGTTTAGTGTTTGAAGTAATATGTATGAGGAGTGTGTTTTCAAGTCAGATAATTCCACTTGAAATTTTGTGAATGAAATAATTTTTGAAACGATATGATTGGAATTATCTGGTTTTACAAGATCAAAATAATTTAATTCTAAATAATTGAAGTACATCTCTGGCGGAAATGAAAAATGAAAATAACTGTAAATAACTGTAAATAACTGGTATTAACAGTTATTTACAGATATTTCCAGTTCTTAAGGTACTGATAAATGAAGGTACTGATAAAAGTTATTAAGAGTTATTATTGTTTCCTCCTAGAGGAAGCTTTGTAATAGTATTAATTAAATTAGAGATACTGTTTTTGCTGATTTTAACGTTTGTTTTAGTTTTAATTCATTAGGTAACATCTGTTTTCTTTATTACATAAACTTAAGGTTCATTCTTTAATTTTCAAACAATGATCTTCATATATGCGAACCTGGAGAAAGTCCTTTTATTCGAAAGATAATTTTTAATTTTTTTAGGTTTATTGAAAAAGTACGTCTTCATTTGCCAAGATACAAAGAAGAGGAAATATAATGAGATAAGTTAATTTTAATTGATAGTATCTACAACAATATCGATTACATAATATCGCAAGTGGGTAAACTTTAGAATGAACAATTTGCGCTTCCCTCCCAAGCCAGATTAGCCTGAACGTTTTAGAAAATTAACGGCAAAGAATGGCGAGAAGGCTTTGCTCTCCCCGCCCTCCCCACAGCTTTATCGCAAGCTGGCTGCGACGCCGTAAATTTTCTCACCGCAGAGACTCGAATTAGGGAGGAGGCGGCCCCTTCGGAGAGCTCGCTACCGAAATGGCAGTAAGCCGCGCGCGACGCGGTAAAGTAGCGACGACGCCGGGCATAAATATGTCCAGAATTCGACTCCGATTTATATGCCGCTATGCAAACGATTGCCGTGGCTATTCGCAACCGCTGCCGTCGAAGTGGCTTTATGCGGGGCCGAGCGCTCCGAAAGTTGCGAACTTAACGCCTCGTCCCCGTCGTCGCGCGCCTCGCTTTTTGCGGGACAGAGCGCGCGAGGGAGCGACCCTCGTCTCGCCGACTGTCCAAATTTTCGCACGCGTGTGCAACTGTGCTCGGCGAAAGCACCAGGTGTAATTTTCCGACTTCCTAATGCGCGCATACATTAAATTATACGCATTCTGAGGAACTTTTTACTCATTCGATTTCGCGAGTTTGTGAGAGTGTGCGCCTCGGTTTCTGATAACATATATACTTTTATAACATATTTACTGGTATTTTTTGAAAAATCAAAGGTATAAATTTTAATGCTAGGTATAAAAGCTTGCACAGAGCAGTTGAGGTGTTAAAATTGTTTCTATTTTAACGAAATGGCATCTTTATTCAACAAGAGTGGAACTAGTCTGCTAAATATATATCATTTGAGGTATTATTATTGTACATCAAAAGCTGGAAAACACTGCGAGAGACACAATCCTCGCGGCTATTTTTCTATCGAAACAGCAATTCCCTTGAAGAAAACTTCCATTGCAAGTCGAGGGACGGAAAAGTACGTAAAATATGATCGTCGCATGATTGGAAGCATTGTGTTCCACCGCGGGAATGCACGTATATTGATGGATAGTCCAGACATTCTTTGTATGTGTATATATACTATTCTCTCTCTCAAAAGCAATGAACGTCGAGTGTTACTAATGTAGAAAAGAATATAAACGAATTTAAATAAAAAATGTCGGCTGAATTAAAAATTTGTCAAATAATTTGACAATAATATGAAGACTGTATAAACAGTGATAATGTTGGAATAGAAATTACGAATCCAATAAGATTTAATGTGGAAAATTAATGTGGATTTATACAACTGACATTGAAATTATTATGTACCTGTTTAATGTTTAATAAACCGTTGAAATAAACATTGAATCGTAATAATAAAAATGTTGCCACCTGAAACTTTTGTCAGCGAGTCGATTTCCAATCGACTAATTCCCCAGACGTCGCTTACTCTCTCGCAGATCCGAGAGCGCGCCGGCTGGTTGAGGAGCAGATACAAGTCGCGGGCGCGAAGCGCAGTCCGTAACAAACGATAGAGAGAGAGAGAGAGCAAGGGATGCCCAGTGAGAAAAGAACTTGCCGGGGCAGAGGGAGAAAGAAAAACTTCCGTGGCGTCCCTCTCTCTTTTGCACGCTCCAGAAGCGGCCTCCTCCTCCCCTTTCCTTTTTACGTCCTCTTTCTTTCGCGGAATAGCTTTGTTATCTGCTTTTCCGTTTCGCAACGGGAGCCCGCAATCCGTTTCTATCAATCTGGCAACGGAGCGACGGCCGGGCCGCTCGACAAATAGATTGGACGAGGACCTTCTGAGGACGAAGAAAGAGAGGGGTAGAGGGAGGAGGGAAAAGCAACGGCGAGTCCTCTATTTTGTTTTCGCTTATCAGGAGCGTGTAATCCGGCAAATAAATCCTGTACGCTGCAGACGCCGCTGCTTCGTCCGGTCGCAAGCGCCGCCGAGCATATATGTGCTGTTAGAAAGCTATCCCTGGAGCTTGGCCATGGGGCAGAGTTCGCATCGAAGCCCAGAGAGAAAAGTAGCAAGGGACAGATGACAAAATGCTGCATTCTCTGATCCTTCCTTAACTTTGATGTTTCCACTCGCAGTACATCCGGGCTATCAACCTAGTCACATCGAATACATTATTCCATTTTGAAAATTAATATTGATATAAGGTAACTCGAGGTCATTCGAGTCACACACACACATACATGCGCGTGCGCGGGTACAGATTCTTAATTATTTTCAAAACGCAAGATGGTTCTAATTTCTGTGTTGGCAAATTGAAGTCAATGTGGTAAACTATTGAGAGAATTAATAATTCCTAGAGCAATTATGATAGTGTGCCATGAACGAGCGGATAATAAAACAAAGAAATTGTTTGCAGCCTTGAAGGATGATGAAGTATCCAATATTGTAAAGAATGATATTTGATTTTAGTAGTATTGTACGCAAACTTAAAATCAGCTGCATATGTGACGGGTAAAAAAAGCGGAGGATATGATTAGATGCAATTTGAGGTTTTTAGGCCGATTCCCCAATGAACTTGAAAAATCCAACTCGCTATTAAAGATTTTAAAAATATTTTCAACCAGAGGTATGTTGATAAATTTTTTTCGAGAATAGAAAAGCTATTGTACTCCAAAGCAAGTGATCTATTATACAAGCATCCATACATTGTACCAGCATTGCAGCGGCTTGTGAAAGAACTAATTGTTACCTGGCAGTGTTCAATAAATAGCACTAAAAAAGTACAAAAAGGAACAATACTTTGAAATTTTCACATGGGGGGAACATTTCACAGCGTCAAAAATAATATAAAAAAATGAGGTACAATGGCTCTTTCTTTGATCATAATTATAAAACATCATTTTTAGTAAACTACTTAGTTCATTTTGTCAATTAAATAGCTTATAATATGTGTGGGAATATAAGTTTTGCAAAGTTTCAGCCAACTCGGTGACCATGTTCTAAGCCCCCTGTTACCTTTACTTCATATTACGAATGCCGAAATTATTAAAATACATGGAAATATGCTTTAAGGGCGAAGATTCTTGTAATGCGAAGAATGCCTTGCGATGTAATTCAACACCAATTAAATTGAGTCAAAACCGGTAGTCCCGATACCCTCTTGTTACTCGACATTCCTCGAACGAGTCCTGGTCGAAAAATAAGCTCTGCAAGGACTGGCGTAGCAGGCACAGACGCGATATATACACTTCATAAATCTCCATAAATTTCAGCTCAGCCATGGTTAAGAAAGGAAGAAGACGGCGCGACGGCGGTGGCAGGAGCCCTTATCTTCCTCCTACGGCGATATTCTCGCGCAGCTTGAGCGGGCTGCGAGCGGCAGACCCTGTTTATTAGAAAATATCTTGCCAATTTGAGCATCCGCGGAATGTGCTCGACGAGTATTGGAATATTTTCTAACGGCCGACGACGTTGTTCGCGCTCCTCACCTCTCACCTTCTCACTCTTACATGGGCTATAATAGCTTGCGTTCGCGCGGGACAAGCCTCGTAAATCTCTCACGAGCATGTATATAGGTATAAGCGCAGCGGATACAAACGTGCAATGTAACTTTATTTGCGTTCTCGGTCTATGACATTTCCCTGTATTTCTGCTTATTTTTATTTATTTATATTTTCCTTCTAAAAATCTTGCATAGTTAGAAATTATATATTGGGAACACACGCCAGGTATACTAATAGAAAGGTTCGATTAACGTGGACTAAAATTATTCGAAATTTGTGCAGATTTTGATTTTTCATTTTTTAGAGATTCTGATGCACCGTTTTATTAATTTGTTGCTACTCTTATAATTTTTTAATTATACATAAAATCAGAAATAAGTCATACTGACTACTCAAAGCATAGTAACCGTATAGCACTTTTTCTAGATAAGTCTTAAGTCGACTGATTATAATTTACAAACATTTTATAATTTTTTTATTTGTAGCGTAACTTCCTGGAAAATTAAAATTATTTTGTATCCTCAAAGAGGAAGCTTTGTAACGGCGAAAAGAATTTTGGACAGAAAAAAATGCCTAAAAATAAGTTTAACAATTTTCGTATGTATATGTATGTGTGTGTGTGTGTGTGTGTATGTGTCTGTGCGTGTATGTTTACGTATCATGTGCGTGTATATGTATATGACATTTTAGTAACAATCACAAAGGAGCATCCAAAATTATCACCTTTTTCGCTACTTACCATTTAGTATGACGAAAAATAACATTTTGGTCTTTTAAAAGTAAACAAAATAAAGAGAAACTTTTAATTCAATCAAAATTTTGTTTAATAATATCTTAAATGACAAACTTATTTAGTTTATCGTATGAAAATTGTATTCAATGTTAAATATATTGACAATTTCAATATATCGTTCTGAAATATTACATTAGTGATAACAATGGCTTTTGGACCTTATCAACAATTTATTTGTTTTTAATCAATTACGTTTGAGAAGTAATTTTATAAAGTCGTATAACTTTTAAACTATGCGTGGCACATATACGTGTAACAAATCAAATGGTTGTATTTTTAATAAAGAATGAATTCTGTTACCAATATTAAGAAAACATCTCACGTGAAAAGGTATAGAACAAAATTACTGCGAAATAAGTTAATTTAGCACATTTCCTGGCTCTCATCGCTTTATACGAATCTGGAACATTTAAAAACATTTACTTTTACCTATTTACATTGCTTAAAGTATATTTCTTATTAAAAAATCTAAAATGTTGCAATAACAGTAAAAGTTCTAGAGATATTTTCATATGCTGAATAGATATTTCTATAGATTACTGGCTACTCAATTTGGGATCTTTAGAACACCTTATACATGAACGCTCGATCTCTCCGTCTCACTCCCTCTCTCTGACGCCTAGAGGACTTGGCATTCAACCAAGTACTATCGTGTTTACGTTACTCATTTATATCTATGATCGTATGTTGTCCATTAGGAGCTAACCTGATATCAAAGGTTCACTACCTACTCTTGCTTATCACCCTATATTAATTACATCAGTTATATGTAATTGAGTATATCCATTAAGAAAAGAACCAACGCTGTATATCTCGTACTGAATTTAACGCGCTTATTCGCGTTCGGATTCGTAAATTTTCTTAAAAATGTAGCCTACTTCACGATATTTGTTTATAAATTAATTTGAGGTTAAAGTTTTTAAATTAAAACAAATATAATAATCTCGTAGATCTGAAAATACCAATCTATTTTATTCTGAAAATGACCATATTTTAATACAGGGATTTAATAATATTGATCTCAGCAATTATCAGACAGTGTCCACAATAGCAGAAATTTCTGTTTTTTATAAGAATAAGTAAACGAGTTAAATATTACAATGTTCATTCGTAAACTCCTTATTTTTTTAAATATATGCATAGTCCTTTTTCGATTAGGGGACTTTAAAAAAATAACCTTATAGAATTACTCTGATAAAAATTTGAATCATTTTAAGAGTAGTTTTAACGAAAGTAATGAAAAAATAGTCTCTAGTTTTGTACCAAGTAATATCCGCATTTTTTTGGCTAAAAATCTGGTAACAAGTGATTTATTTTGGCGATGACTGAGAAGACCGATTCATATGGCGAAATAACGATTTTGGTTTATATATTTTAACACATAGCTGTAAAAAGCGCTGTTTATATCTTAGAAAATTATATTTTATGTGCATACATTTTGTAGTAAGTGCCAGTTTCTGACTCACAATCTATTTTTGTTAGATTGATTTTTATCAGGGTATAAGTGGAAATAAAAAATGAGCTTAACATTAACTTGAAAAATTAAGCAAAAAATATTTCTTAATAACTGTATAAACCTGTACAATGTAAAGATGAACAGAAGTGAGATAGCAGTTGCGTTGATGGTTCTGTGGAGAGAGTGAGTGAGATTCATATCTCGGAAATTTCGAATTGAAGTTTGGGTATCATCCCTTTTGAGGAGAACAAATGCAATCTGCATACTAATAATTTTCAAATTGAAATAAATCTCATATGTAATTTTGACTAATATACAAAGGCATGTATAAATATAACTAATTATTTATAGTTGATTTATTTTCGATAGAATCAATTACAAATTGAATTTATTTAGTGTAGACCGTAATTTTCGGTGCCAGTACCCATGGGATACGAGAGAGAGAGAGCGAGAGAGACAGAGAGAGAGAGAGAGAGAGAGAGAGAGACCGAGACAGAGAGAGGTATTGTTGAATGTGCGTGTGTAAAGGAGCTTGCGCAAGGGAGCAAAGAGGAAACGATGGAAATGGTTGGAAGGTGAAATGGGAAAGAAGAGGGGTGGGCAAAGTACTGCGAGTTCCGGCGGGCCGCAGGTGCGTCAGTATAGAAGAGGAAATGGTAGGGAGAATGAGAGAGAGAGAGAGGGAGAGAGAGAGAGAGAGAGAGAGAGAGAAAGGGCGAGTGTGAGAGAGAAGGAGAAAGCTCTTAGACTCGCACCCCGAGCACGTGATTATGGTCGAACAAAGATCGATGAAGATCCCCGACGATCCGTCATGTTGCCACACAAGCCTCGTTAAAGCCTCGTCAATATGGTGAGAGCGGGATTCTCATCTTTTCCGTCTCTTTCTTTTTTACCTTTGCTTTTGCTTTTTCTGCTTTATTCATGCTCTCTTTCTCTCTTTATCTCTTGTGGTGAGACGGATACAGAAGGAGAGAATTTTTCAAACGAATTAGATTGCTAGTAAAATGGATTTAGTTGTCACCGCGTTATATATTGGATAGATGATTTGTGAACACTATTATTTTTTTTTCTTTCAGGAAGTCGCATTCACGATAATGAACATTCATAAAAGTCATTATTGTTTTTGTTTGATATGTCCATTATTCTCAGGAATAATAAAAGTTCAGGGTTACATTTATTATTGTTAAATTATCAGTATTTAATATATATAGTTAAAAATAAAGAATATAAATTTTCTGAAGTAATGTCAAAGGCGAATATTAAAATCTTATATTATTGGCAATCTCGCGAGTTATGCTACTTCGTCGCAATCTCGTGAATCGTGTTAGTTTTCATCGCAAGCTTGCGAACGATATGGTTCTTTTTGTTGCAGTTTTTCTAAACATTTCTATACCTAGTCCTAACATCAAATTGACTCCCATAGCTGACGGAGCTCTGCATTTCGGAAATCGACCTATACATTATTATAATTTCAAATGAGTCAGTTTTTATGGTTATTTGAAAATCGCAAAAAACATTAACAACTTATATGAGAAATATATTTAACATATCGAATGCTTTTTAGGGTGTATTGATAATTTAATTAATAGAATTTTATTGACAATTATAATCTATTACATACATCTTGTAACTATGTAATGATGTGCAAACGTAATTATCTTTGATATATACTCGTAATCATTGATGACTAGTAATAAGCGTATTGTACAATCATAAACAGCAAAGTACCATTCTTAAGTCTAATTAGGCCATTACAATATAATTAGTTGTTTGTGCTGTGTATAATGTCTCAATCGATGTAATTTGCGTGATTTTATTTGGTTACGGATTCTAACAAATCGATTATTCGCTTCGTTGCAAGCAGAAGCTATACTCTAATAATGTATGGTAGTTTCGTGATTTGTCTAAAAGGATATTTGTACAAAGGGCAAATTTAATGAAGGTATTTTATTAATTAATAATTATTTTATTAATAATAGTGATAAAATGATAATATCTATGTAAAATATATTATTATTGATCAGAATTTTGGTATTGACCTCATTTTCGTTGATTATTAAAGTTAAGCAGTACTGCACGATTAGTATTGAGATGTATGATTGTACCTTTGTACTTTTTTATAATATTACGCTCTATATTACAGTATTCCCTCGCAACTGGAGCGCTATGCGTCCCTTTCTATCCACTTAAAAGAACGATAGTCGGATGTTGTTAAGCATTTAAAGATTGATTTTGATTGGTATGAAAGGAATAGGTGCAAAGATCCGCTACTTTCGCTACATTTGAATTTTTTAAATTTTAAAACTAATTAATTAAATCAAAATATAATGAAATGTTAAGTTTTTGTTTTGAATGATTATATGATTATCCTATCATTTAAACTAATTGAAATGCAAGCATAATGAAAAATTATATTCATAATCTCAAATTATATCTAGAAAAACGAATAGTGCGCGCGCAGCGCGTTTGGATTTTCCTAGTCTCTTATAAATAACACTTTAGAGTAAGAGACACATAGCGGCCCTATTGCGGGGGAATACTGTATTTAAATCTATTAAAACTACAGGGGAATATTATTATAAAACTTTTATTTAAAAATATCAGAGTTAAAGTAAATGTATATATGTATTTTCGAGAAGGAAAAATGAATAATTATAATTATTTGGTGCCCTTAGGTTCAAAGAGTAAGATTTCGAGAAATTGAAAGAACCGGCACTTTGGTAGGGTAGTGGAGCTGCGCTCGGCCGATAATCGAAGTTAGCAGCTCCGGACACGCTATTCTAAATTCGAATAAGTGAAATTCACAACAATTAGTTGAAGTGAATTGTCACTTATTTGAATTTAGAGGGGTAGTAAGTATTTGGATGGAGAACCACGGGAAACATGTCCAACTCATCGTTTGAACGATTGCTCGCTCTTAACAAAATGTTGGCTAGCAATGCGTCATAAATACCTAAAATATATTCGACCACCGAGCGTCATCACCCCAATGCAATAAATCCTTCCACTCAAGAGAGTTCCTTTTGAAGTTTTCATATCATCAAGAGGAAGGTACAGATTTCGAAAGCGAGTATAGAACCAAAATGCTATGATGCAAGGCCAAATAGGCTGATAGTGGATAACGCCCGAGAAACGAAATTAATAAAATTATTTTAAAAGGTAATTATTACTATTAAATTGAGACACTTGATGTAGAGAATGAAAATGGTCTGTACAAAAAAGAGCCGTCCAACTATGAGTCGGATCCCCTTTATTTCTACGTGCTTTCTGGAAAAGTAGGATGTGAGAGCATCGGTCCATGAAATAAGACGATTTCGGTACAAAGGATGTGTCAGGTGCAGGGAATTCTGCGAACAGGATTTCGCATAGGATAGCACTGTCGACGACGCCCAGGGATACGCGTAACAAGATTGAGCCCGTACGTGTTTTCTTTTCGGGTGAGCTGAAAGATTCCGTTCGGAGGAGCTTCGATAACAGCGAATCCTGTTTCTTTCTCCGCTATTCGGTGCGCTAGGCACTTTTGCAGCGACGACAATTACTTTGAAAAATTCTGGCTATTGAACGTTTTGAATTTTGAAGAATTTAAATGATCGCGAAAAAGTTTCTGTATTATACAGAGTAAGAGTAATAAAAACATCTATATTGACGACTGTTATTTAGTTTGCTTTATTTAGTTTCGTTGAAATTTTTCCCTAAACTCATTTTAGTTTTCTGTTAGCAGAAAAAACATTGTTAAATTTTCAACATTAACTAGAGTACAATTAAATAAATAAAAACCTTAATTTCTTATTCAACAGTTATTACATACATTATGGTGTATAATTATTAATCTTTCTGAGGAAATCCTCATATTTCGTGTAAACATTACTGTTAAGAAATTTGTTTTTCGTGTCAAGCATATCGGTACTTAATAATTAGTACACTTCAGACTATAATATACTTATAATTGAAATTTGTCAATTCTAATTAAAATTGTATATTATGCAACTAGTGCGTAAAGTGAACTTTATGCAATAGTAATATAGCAATAGGTACTTTATGCAACTGCTATAGCAATCGCCGCGAACGGAGGCGAATCCACGGCGACGAAGCCAGCCAATTCGTTCGTGGCGATCTCTGCTTGCAAAAAAGTCCCGCTGTTGTTGGATACGATATTTTTTGCACGGTCATGTCGAGTGTGTGTGTATTCTATACGTACAGCTGAGTATTCACTTTACAAATGGTATGAAAAAAGTACACTTTACGCATCGGACAATTCACTTTACACACACACTTTATTTAGAACCGTGCTAAAAGTACTTGTTAAATTTTCGGTTTAGTTTGCATTTGATTTTCGATGTCTCTGTATTGAATCGGCTGTACTGCGCCAGTTTTTGAACATTTAAATTCAATGAAAGAACGAGTGTGTTATGCGGCGCATCTATATAGGGTCTCAACTAGATACATTGAAACGGCCGAGAAGATGTGTTGATTTTACTTCTCAAATTCTTATGTATAGAGGTACACATTTTTCAAGGTTATGATTTCGATGTACGGTTAGCCAAATCTCTTTCCGACTTCCCAATCTCCATAACACAGTAGTGGGACACATTTAAAAACGTAGTGCGACTATTGACTTCTAACGACACCTCAGTACTCATTTCAGTTTGATATAGCTTGTCCAATTACACCGGTCTGTAGCTATTTTCTTTTAACGATATTATTTTAATAAATAAGCTAACAAAGAAGACATTAAAAAAAAAGAAAATATAACTATATAAGTTTTGAACTGAGATCCACTGAGATCATAAGTTTTCGTGTACTTATACGATTAGTTTTGACGATATAAGACATAATTATAAAGATTGTATATGTAAAAGTGTCCGAATACTGCGTCTTTTACCTTACAACATTTTTGCTAAGATTATGCATAATTCAAACCACGATTCTTTCCTATAAAATTTATATATAAAATCTATACAAAAGTTTTTTACTTGGCACCGAAAATTATTAGTCAAACTTTTATATTTAAAAAAATATTTTTATACTTCAAAATCACCGAAGAGAACATTTGGTTATTTTGATACTTGTGTTAAGCAATATAATTACAAAACTAATGCAAAAGTAATAGACTATTTTAAGATGAGTTTTTATTTCAGTGGAAGCTACGCAATTTCATATTGCAAAATAATGAACATAATTGCATAGAATTTGTAATCATTTGTAATCAAATAGAAGTAGGTTTGTCCATGTTACAATCACAAATTTATTCTCAGTGAAAATAGTATGTCTTCGAAATCAGTTATTACGATATGAACAATTGAAATGTTATTTACGGAAAAGTAGTGGAAACATCAACTAATTGTTTAGATAGTGTAGTAAAATCTTAATTGCGCAAAAAGTGAATATTTCATGTAAAATTGGTATTTTTGGTCGATCTACATTAGAGAACAAATTTTTACTTACCCATTTTTAGAGAGATTTTTGAAAGAAATTGTTTGTTAAAAAAGAGGTTTTCTTTCAATAATTATGAAAAGAAATGTAAAATGTATACTTTATGAAAATATTTATTATTGTTTTTATATTATACATGTTGAATAAATGGTATTCCATGTTCTGATCTAATACGGCATTAAATTATGTATGTGTATGGTGTAAATTGAATTATAGATAAATCATAAGTTTTATCAAGTATTAAGTATACTAAACATACTCCCATTAATTCTCGATTGCATCGGAAATCACACGATTAGCCATAATCGTTATCAAACTAAGCGCACTTTATCTAGTTTTCTTTTCCTCTTTAGCATTTGCAAAATCCTGCCGTAAATTGAGATCGATTAAAATCTAGACACTATTAGCTAATGAGTAATTAAGCTCATTAAAAACAGCAAAATTATTTGACTACGAACTATGTGTCATGCAGAACTACTTCTTGTAAATAAAACTTCTTTTTTATTTCTACGGTATATCGTATATATGCCTTGTTATGTCGCTTCTAAATAAGATACTGTAGGTTTCTCACATTATAAAATCACATTTATCAGACGAAAAAAATCACATTTAGGTTCTTGAAAAGCTATTATATATTTCTAATCAAGTTCATTATTATTTGCGTAACTTGCGTTTTTTCTCTTAAATAAGAACAAGAATTTCATATGAAGTACAAGGAATAGTGTAAAGAAAAACAGCTAACATTCAATATTATAAACGTTGAAAATATATTATTACGTTTTCTAAAACATAAAATCTCTTTTCCGTAAATGTTTTTCTTTACTTAAACTTTATCGACGTATGCAAATGATGCAAAGTTTTTTTGAAGTGGAAATCGGCGAGGAAAACCAAACAACTCAAACACACGCCATGAGATGAATACGTTGTAGAGGCCCGGGAGATGAAGGTGGTTCATCTTCCCTTGACAATTCAGCCACGTATGTGTCTTCGTTTATTATTCAGCTGGGTTATATCAGTCGCGCTGTGTCTTACGCAGTCACGTGCCGCAAGTCTTAAACTATTTATCGAAGTTGGCCCGTTCTGATTTCATTACTATTGTCCTCCCACTATACGCATCTCAAGCGCTTCGGAATTCTATCTTCTGGGAATTAAACCAGAGCTTGTTATTTTCTTTTCTTGTGAATAATTAATTTTTTCTTTGATCATTTCTTATGAAATTAAATTCAGTCATATTAATGTCTATTTAAAAGGTCATTAAAAATATTCTCGTTCTTACTAAATTTTATTTCCTCGCAGAGAACTCTTTGTAATAGTGAGAAAAAGTGTATTAAATAACACGATAGCAACATGTTTTTGACACTCCATGCTTCAAGTATCACTTTTACGCATGCTTTCATTTGTAAGCCTGCACAAAAATAGCACTTTACGCATAAAAATAATGTTCGATATACGTGATGAAAATGATTCTTACACGAGGGTGACGATTACACATTTTTTCATATTTAGGAACTATAAAGGTCATTTTATATAGTATGAAAATATGTACAATCAAAAAAAAAAAACTTGTATCTAATTATGTATACAAACTTAATGTTTAAGGTAATATAAGGTAATAATAACTTAATATAAGGTATCAGCTGAATGTTTTATTGTAATGTAAGAAATCAACAGATTAAGTTAGAGGACACAATGTGTCAATGAATTGGCAGCGTTTTTCTACTTGAAATTCTTTTATCTCCTATCGTAATTGTATATTCAAAGGAAAAAAGGTAATATAAATTTTGAAAAAACAACCAATGAATAAGTAAAATTAAAAATCTAGTAATAGCGCAAGCTTTGCATCGACAAAGAGCTCATTTTAAGGCTTTCGCACTTTTCCATTTACCTTAATTGTAAATACAAAACGGAAAGGCTTTGTTTTGTTATAGGAGAAATTAACGAGGGAAGCCGAGACGTCATAAACCGCGTGAGTGGCTTAATTAATTCCGACGAATATAAGCGTATAAAGTGCTTGTGTCTACCCACCCAACGATTTTGGTTGGCTCTTCTGTTCTCTTCTCTCACTTACGTCTATCGTTCACTTACTTCTAGTTCTATTATATCTCTTCCTTTCTGCATCCTTTTTTATTGCCTCTTTGTTTTATACCCCTCGTTAATCTTGTGTGGCTAATTATTTTACTCCTTTTATCTTAACTAACGTAATATACTATATAAAAATGTTTTAACAAAAGTAAAAGAATTAAACATAATAGATATTATAACAAATATTATAAGAAATTTCGGTGACAAACTATTTATAATTTTATGTGTAAGGATGTGTTGTTGTATTTGGGTAAAATATTTCTTATTCTCTAACTGATATTGTTTATAACTTTTCTAATTAGGCCTTATAGGCGAGTATATTGAAAACGTAAAATTTTACACTTCTTACAAGTGATGATTTTGGACTTTGCGCGACCTTTGGACTGAAATGACACGTTATCAGACACTTGTGACAGATTATCCACGATGAAATATTGTACAGATAAAGACATTAGCGACTATGTTTGCTAAAGACCAGCAAAGTTGCTCGTGGAAAAGCTTGACGCGTAATATCTATAAGTTTTTAAAATTGTTAATTACTTATTATGATTTTCTTGATAATGCAAATGAAATAATGAACTATATTTTCATTTCATCATCCAATTTGTAATATTTAATTTGTAATTTCTTTCTGCATTTTGACTATATTCTCCGAATTTTCTGTTTTGATAAGCATTGTCCCTGTCTTCCGGCTCCCCAGCTGTGCGCCTCCATTTCATTTGGCTGCTTTGTCTGCATCGTGTTTTCTGTTAAAGATCGCGCAACGAGCGCGCGAGCGCGGGGATGAAACGACGCGAGTAGCGGCTGCATGAACCACAGCTCTCCAGAGAAGTCGTAAAATTTCCACCGACGCTCGCGCGTGCATGCCTTCGTCCTCCCTTGTATTTCATCCCTCGTAAGGCCGCTCCTCCTATAAACTCCGAGAAAACTCGGAGTGTTTCATCGACGGCTCACGACTCCTGCGCGCTCCGAGCGAGGGAAATTGCGCGCACGAGGAGCTGGATAAGGGGGTCCGAATTTTACTGTGCCGGGGTATATTATAGCCAGACGCAAATGGCATCCTTGTTTTTTCACTTGGCTTTTTCTCTGACTCCATGCGAATTCTCTCTATTTTGCATTTTGAATTGAATTTATTTATCGTTAACTTCTTTATATTAGGTACTATTACACAGTATATGATATAGAGCTATTAAGAGTTAAACTATACGTATTCATCCTGACTTCAATTGTAAAATTAATAATTATATTTTAACTGAATGAAGAGAAAAACATTTATTAAACGAGCATACTGCACACGACTATACTCATCGCTGTTTACAAAGATCGTCAAAAGACTAATAATTCACATCTCATTAATTTTTATGAATGAGAAAGCCATATTGGAACTTGAGGCAAAAAGGTTTAATGTAGCCTACTGCTGCACTAAAAGCTTTATTATACCCATAGAAAGTTAACACTCGTAAAAACTCACTAAAACAGTTTTTCGAAACAATCTTTGTAATGAAAGCGTACATTTTGATGATATTTTTTGTCACACTGTATCTTCATAGGAATGTAATATTATTTTGAAATATTTCTGATGTTTGAAGTTGGTTGTGTTATGGTTGAATATATGATTAATGAAACATCCAATAAGTAGCCACAGAAAACACCCTTTATCACCACAGGCTAAAATTAGCTCGGATTGCCTGATAATATTTTTCTTACAAAAAGATTAAGAACAAATTATTATACATAGAACAACATTGTTGCAAGATATTCAATCTTTATATGTTTTGGAAAATTTTTATTAAATAAGTTGCAAAAAAATTCTTGGAAAATCCAAGCTATCCGCTAGAGCCATATTAATACATATATATTGGTCGATGCAGTAGAGTAATCAACTCGTCTTGTATCTTAATTAAGCAGGCTCTCAAGACCGTTTAAGAGCTTGCGACGTCTTAGCAAATCAATAAGCTGTAATCCACGTCCCTCTCAGGGCAGCTCTGCAGATCAGAAGTAACCGCAACGCCAAATCTGTAGAAAGGGATACAAGGAGGTATAAGAAGGGAAGAGGGTGGAGCTCGCGGTAAGATCCCAATTAATTATAGTTGTTAATGTTAATTAGTTGGCATCCGGGCGATTCGTACCGACGTTGGGCTCGTCTCTCCTCGGTCGATTGCCTTCGATGTTTGCCCCAAGGCTTTCCTCCTTCAGTATATGCGTTCCGATAGTCGCTAAGTCACTCTACGTACATTTATCAGTGTATTGGTACTCTACTCTGTACACATAAACGTACACCCGTCGTACGCTCGCTCGAATGCAGGTGTGCTCCGCCTTGACGATATATTCCGTATAGCAGCATAACTACTTACCTAATGGCGAATCACTATCGAGGGTCGTAATTCGAGTCCACTTGGACAACTTTGCCCGGCGCGTTGAAGACCCTCTGAGCCTTTTCAATCACGCTCTCTAGGAATTAGTGGACTAAATGCAAGGAAGGTCATTATATGCTCTTGCGTGCATCTGTTCAGCGTCGAGCTGTAGCGCTAAATAATTCGTTCGGCTACGTATATAGTAGTTGAAATAGAGTGCGACTTCAAAACTTTAATTCCAAAATTCTAGTCAACTTTTGTAAATATAACCAATTACTAACCAATATTAATAATTAGATGGTAAATCTTTTTGAAGAATAATTTAGTTTTATAAGTTTTACAATAATATCGAGTAATATTTTATCGAGTCAGCATGTATCGTTTATAAAACTCAAAAACTCATATCTTCAAGGAAGATCAGTCTATATTTGCAAACGCTGTTTACTTGTCGTGCTGGTTGTGATAATAATGATTTGTAGCTGTAGTCTGCTGAAATCCCGATGTATTCTAACATCACCTACTATATTGCAGTTGCTGAAGTGTACATTTACGTAAATTTGAATCGCAAATTGCAGAGATTATTAATATCAGTGAACCGCCAATATGATTATGTTTATTTGCCGCATGAGGCAGGTAGTTTCACTAAAAATAAAGATAGTACCATTTGACAGCCTCACTCATATTATTCAGTAGAGTTTAAAATAAAAGTAACTTTTATGCAGAATATTTTGGAATGTTGTATAACTGAAATGCAATTTTGTTATATAGCAAAATGAGTAAAGGACATTGTAAGATAAGCAAAGCGAGCGAAAGTTAAAACTTTGAATAGCCGTATTACAGCTGGTGAGGACTTATCAGACGGCGAGCGTGGCCTGTGACCAGCTTATATTTCTCGAAAATCGAACAACAGGTACAATTACCGCTCATTCACGCTCCGCCGGCGAAATCCATTAAGGCTCTCTCGCGCGGCCGTGCGCGCATTTACTTTCTGCGCCAACCGCTGGTATGCATATACATCGGGTGCAGGGGGGCGCATATAGGTACACGCAGCGATCGCGCGGTTACCATGGTCGGGGCTCTCGGGCTAAAGCCAAACTATCTCGTCTGGCAGAACGGACGGGGAACAATACTAATCGCATCAGAACCCAGGATGCCGCGACTGCGTCATGATCAAACTACTCCCGTGAACCTCCGACGCAGACAATCCCGCGAGACTACCACCGTCGACGCCACTGCTGCTGCTGCCGCTGCGGCTGCTGCAGCCTCCGCACTGGGTACGCGCTAGTCGCCTTTAATCGCTTGCCGCGCGTAGCTCGGATTTTCCCGCTGGACCGGCATATCGCGCCGCGCCTGCATTGTGCCTGCGCCCTTTCTCTACTTACATCGCCGTTTTTGGCTATGCATGCTGCAACGGAATGGAAGACCCTTTATTTACACAAGCTTTTCAAACGCGTCAATCCTTCCTCATTATTTTACACAATATATAAGGCAATTACTGATAAATGCAATAATATTTCATTTTTTATTCCATCATTTCTATTGTATAATATTTGATATTTTATGTAATGCGAAAAAGCTCTTTGATGAGGATATTGAAAATTATAGTAAATGTATCAAAATGATATTCATGCACCATCAAATTATAAGGAGAGCCCTGATGCAGTCCGAAAAAAAGTATTATGGACTTTCAGTATTTTTCATTCGTTATTGATTCAGCGGATTTGGGTCACAATCGAGCTTCAAAAATAGCAATCTATCGCAAGAATTTATTTGAATTTCTATCCCGAGTATCGAGTTTAAAATTGCTTTACTAAAATGAAACGGAAAAATAGGAGAATAAATACAGTGCTCGAAGAGTCAATTTTGTGATTGGCATAGCGACAGATAAAAATAGGATTATATAAAAAAGTACTTGTTATTCAAAAGAAGAGTATCAATATAATATAATTTATTGTCGCACTTGAAATATAGGAAACCAAAGATGTAAAACATTAATTTAAGAATGTTTTAATTGATAACTATGTAATAAAACAAAAGAATAACAAATAAACTTCTTTTTTTATTAACGATTTTTACAGTTCAGCTACAAATTTAATTTGTGAAAAATCACTGTATTAAATACTCGGTACAGGTTTATGAAGAAGTCAATCGTTATCCCCACTTGAATGAAATGTTGAGTGGAGCGGGGCGACATACAAAACAAGCAAGCCAGACGAAATCGATCTGCAGTGCACGTAATTGAAGTTTGACGTCCGAATAGCCGTCACAGACTGATTTCTTGGCGCTCGAGTAGCTTCACAATAAAGAACGCGACGGTGGCTAATTCAATTTTCCAGTGCTCCTTCGTCAAATTAATTTGAATAATTTATTGAATATATTCATCATGTGTCATCGGCAGAGAAATTAATCAGACCTCGATTATATCTTATATATCGACAAAGGGATCTGTCTCTTCTTTCTCCTGCCCTTTTCTTTTGTAATTCTCTTTTTATTTTCATCGGACTTTTTTTATTTAACATATTTTTTCACTCACATTCTTATATTTGTAGCGGAAATTTGTTTTTTCAAAATCAAAAACAAACATAGCAAATGTCATAAGCAATGGCCTTAACGATAAAGAACGATAAAACTGTATGTGATTGGTTGAGTGTACAAGAATGTCAAATCGACGTCATTTACCTGGTTTGAATGTTAACTATAGCACACAAATCGTTCTTCGCAGCAAGTAGGCTGAGATGTATAAGGGGAGATCCCGGCAAGATGGACATAGGCTATTTTTGTCGGCATGGGCTGTAGCGAAAATTCCGGAAAAATTCTGGTACGTTGTTTATGTTACTAGAATTTAAGTTTTTGTGTGTGAGCGGTGCTCAGAGTATTAACTTCGCCGAGAAAAATAAATATTGATTATCGTAGCCCGGCTTACGACATTGCCACGGTAAGAAAGTAAGTTTTTTCTTCGAACTCTGTATAGGCTATTGCATTTACTCATACATTAATAAATCCATTGTCTAAAATCATGATTCATTCTTTTTTACATTTTTTATAAGCACCAAAATTCTTTATGCACATTCCGGGTAAGAGGGACCAAATGGACACCCGTCATGAAAATATTCTTTTCTTCTATAATCATTGGATTTAATTTAATTTCACATTAATAATAATGTAAAACATTGCTAATCTATGAAATTCATGCTTCTATTTTTGCGTACAGTCTATTTTTTATTAATTTACGACAGGGTATCACTCTTGTTAAGCAACTTTTGAAAATTTCGAAATTTCGTTAATTTTTTTTTTTTTAGCACTTTCTCAGAGCTTATTTGCATAATTTTGTTTTTTTTTACCTAAGTTGCAATTATTATAGATTTTTTTTCGATTTAGTCGATTTTTATTTTATTTTCTCGAGGGTGTCTCAATGTTTTTTTTTTCATTTGTTAAAACTGAAATTACATGGATATGTTTGTTATTGTGGTCTAGTTTGTAGTAAAATTTTCAAAATAAAATTTGTTTATTTATTTATTATGTTTTCTTTTCATTTTCTCTTAAGGTGCTCGTCTTGCCCGGGTCTCCCCTATCATCCGACAAAACTTATTAATAATACTATGAAGTTGGTTTGAAGTTTCAATTCAATAATAATTGCTATCCCCTTTCATAATAAGACCTTAAACTTAGAAAAATGCATATGTATGGTTGTTGCAATGATATTCGATAAAATATGATTACACATTGATTTGTTAATAATATTATTTTATTATTCAAAGTATTCTTTACTTTGTATTATTGGTGTCTAAAATAGGATTTACCTAGCATCCGAAGTAGGAAGTGGAAATTCCCCTCAGTTTGTAAATCTATCCAGGTCACCCAACTTGCCTTTCCGCACAATTAATTTTATTTTCTGGCAAAAATGCTCTCTAGCATCGGGAGATTCTTATCAGCCAGATAACTCAGAAGACGCTCCGCTGCGGAAAGGGGAGTAACTCGTTACGCAGCCTGGTGCACTTGGTTTTCGCACGGCGAAGCCTCGAGCACATCTGCACCCTCTTTGTGCGCGCTTCTTGCGATCGCGCTCGAGCCGTTACTCAAGACAATGGGCCGGAGAATTTTTGCGTGCTGTGCGCATGGTATTGTAAAGTCGCGATCCTCGCGCGCGCGTCAGCGTACCGCCCACTCGCGCGCATAGACCGCGCGATACACATCGAAGCGCCTCGAGCGCGCACGCTGCAGCTCACCGGTGCGTCAGGTATAAGTACGCTCCTGCGCTACTCTCGCACGCTTTGCTTTCTGCTTTTTAACACTCTTGCTTCTACTACTCTGGCTCGCCTTATTTCGCTGCTGCGCGAGCATTTTTCCGGCGACGTGTAAATTTAGGAGCAAACGAGTACACAAGCTGCCTCTA
>JAPYZP010000704.1:0-21497 GCA_030522985.1 Torymus sinensis | reverse complement strand
GACGGAAATATGAGCACTGGGCTTCATTTTTAGGTACCAGAAATCGACTCTCCAATGCCCGCGAAAATCCGTTTCCCGGAGGCCATGGACTCTCCTTGTCAGAATTTTTTTTGGATGATTCTATTGGTATTTTCGTGAGTTATACTTGTTTGATAAATAACGGCGGTACTCACATCTTCTTAAGGTTAATTATCAATCATTAAGTATATTTATCAATTATAATTATAAAATTAATTATATAAAATATAAAAAATCAATTATAAAATAAGTATAATTATCAATCATTCTGCAAAGAATTGAGTCAAAATTTCAATGATACCTTAACAAATTCTTGGAACGAAATTTTGTCGTATTCCACACCACCTTAACATATATACTATTTTTTAGAAAATTTCGATACACACACACACACACACACACACACACACACACACACACACACACACACATACATATATGTATGTGTGTGTGTGCGAGTGCGTCTGCAGTAAACTCACCCGCGGAAAAAATCTGCTACTTTCACTCCTTCTTACATAATGTACTACTCTTCATTATTTCTCAAATCAAGCTCGGATTTTCTACCCCACTTTTAGGCATACGTGAAAAAAGTCTCGTTTCATGGTTAAAAAAAATGTTAATCTTTTTTCAAATCGTAAATTCTTGAGAACGGCTTTATATATCGGTTTAAAATTTATAGACAAATTTGTTATATGATTTAGACAATAAGTGTGTTAAACATCATCAAAATCATATAGTTACTTCTAGACATAGTTGATATTTCAAATTTTGTTATTTTCAAAAGTGATTTTTTTTTGTCGCACAATAACTGGAGTAAAATTGGTATAATAATTTTAAATTTTGCGTTGATGTATATATATATAATATATATAATAGAGTTTATATATTATAAATGTATCTCTTTTTATTTGTATAATAGTTTTATTGCGGATATTCATAGACAACATTTTGTTATGAGAAATTCAATTATTGGCAGGGATCAATACGTTAGTTTGAGAAGGCTAGATGCCCATGAATTAGCAGCCGTTTTTTCACTTTTAAGTATAGGTATAGGCTTATATAAAGTTTTACTTTATATAAATTTAATATGTATCACGTTTTCGAACTTCTTTACAAATGCAACCATTCGGTATCCTGAATACACTTATTATATGAGCATTTGCTGTAATATTTTCAGTTACTGGAAATGTATGTAGCCCAATATCTGTATATATCTGTGTGCACCGATAATCATAATTTTCAGGTGTCATATATTGTTGAACACATGACAAGGTCTTGTCACTAAAACATAACATTAAAAATCCTTTAATTTATAACATGATTATAATAAAATTATTGTTTTTGAAATTACATACTAGCACATAGTAATATCAGTAGGTTGGTAAAATCCTTCGACGTTGATAATGTACTGCAATTTACCATCAATATCCGCTTCTTTTAGTAAGTAGCGACGGCGATACTGTAAATATAAGATGTATAGAATATAGAATAAAAAAAATAAAATGGCTTTAAAATTCAGATTGCATATATTTTTTCTCATATAAATTTACATGCCTATACATCCAAATACCTATACACGCATGCATGCAATTTTTTTCCTTTTTTTTTGGATGAAATTTTTTTGTTCAAAATCCAGATAACATTTTGAAAGTGTTATGATTAAGATTTAAATTAGAAGAAAAATTCTTTAAAATTATACTAAATCTTTTCTTGGTAAAAGTTAAACAACCGAAATTTTTTAAATAATAAACGATAGATGATTGATATTTTAAACAAAAATTACAACCATAAATGTCTAAAATTTTAAATTTCCGTGTCATAGCGTCATCTTGTATTTAACAATCAGTCTTATTCTAATAAGTTATATTAAATATGGGCAATGTTTATAAAATAATTGTATCTCCCACGTTTTCAAAATTTTGTTTCTAAAATAAAAGGCTGAGGGCAATAGTAGTTGCATCTAAATAACAAAGAACTTAATCCACTTTTGCACTGAAGCTATCAAATCTGATATTATAAAACTGAGTTTTTATTGATTTTTGCGCATTTAGTTTAAAAAAATATTGTTCGTTACATCACGTGCGACAGATGATTCTTCTTTGAGTGTGTTTGTCGCCCGAGCAAAGCGAGTTCGGGTGATAAACTCACACTCTTACTAGTATCCAAAAGTAATATTAACTATAACCAGTAATTAAATACTACTCACGCTTTCCTTGCATTTCACTTCCGATATCGAAAATCCTAAAGGTGGAGCGGCCATTCTAATTTTATAATTGAATCAAAAGGTGATGAAAAGCTTATTATTTAATAAATTTTTATTATTATTTATAGTTGCTCTATTTATGCTCCCATTTCGATATTAATCAGTAACGAGAGCTTATGTTGTACTTGTTAGCGAAATACATGTAAATAGTTAATACATATAAAAAAAAAACATTTACAGTGGTATTTGTATAGTCGATAATGACGAATACATAAGAACGTTCACCGGCTGAAAATGAATCTATGGGTGAAAATGTATATAATGGCCGTAATAATTATAATAAATTAAACATTATTTCCTGTAACATTCTGTAAATTCTGAACAATTCTTCGGCTGAGATGAAAAAGGAGACAACTCGACTGTGAACTAAGAAAGATGACAACTTGGTTCCAAACTTAGAAAGGTGAAAACTTTCGGAATACTTTTTTTTCATTAACTGTTTAGCCGAGAACCGCTGTAGAGATTTGAAAAATGTTCATGTACTATTTGTTTGAAATATGGAATAAAGTCGATATTTAAAATTTTATACACCAAAGATTTATTATACCCTAATTTTATTAATTAAAACATAATTGAAACGTATAATCTAAATTCTAAATCAATCGAAAAATAAATCAATATAAATCTTTTACTTAGTTTGTAAAATTTAAAATATCAACTTTATTCTATGTTTCTAACAAATAGTATACCTATGAAAACTTTTCATATCTCTACAGGGGTTCTTAATTAAAAAGTCAATGAAAAAAAGTAACCCACGAGTTGTCATCTTTATTAGCGCGCATCCAAGTTAATTCGCAGCCGAAAAATTGTATGTTACTCTAATAATTTCTTAATTATTTTATGGTAAGTCCCTTAAACTTCAATATCATGCGCGAATCACGCCTCGTATCGTAAGCGAAACATTTTCCTTTGAATTTTCTGAAAAAGATTTTCGTGTACGAGACAAGGGGAGGAGTTTCACGAGAATAAGTGGGGATACATAAAGGCTACTTTTTCGTGTACGCTGTAACATTCCCCCAGATACACTTTTTATTTATTAGAACTACTGCAGCCATCTTATATATTTTTATCCATATATTCGTTTATAACGGGTAAGCGTTCTTGAAAACTGGGGCCGCCAGATCAGTAGTCCTTCTATCTACCGATAAGTCAACTCCGACCCATATATATATATTGAAAAAAAAAAACAAAATACTGATTTTATTGTAACGATTACAACCTTTCGTATTTTGAAAAAGTTTATATATTAAAATGCACTCAACATAATTATTCGATAAATTTTTTACTTTAGAAAATAACATTTCAATTGAGGATTACAAAGTAAGCAATAAGTAAGAATGCAATTCAAATAATTTAATTTAAAGATTCACATTTTTTTTAAATCTTTACATATTTACATCTACGAGAAATTCAACTTTAGTGAATGAATACAAGATCCTGCATATATTTGGATTTTGTAAAATAAATAAAATGAGAAATTTGAAAAATCAGAGTGTCGACAAAGTAGGTATTCTTGTCGGTATAAGGCAATCCCTTAATAAGATGAAATAATTTTGTAGATTATTAAAGTATATATAATATATTTATCATACGAAATTGTACGTGATAGTTAGTTGTAAAAATGATATCGTGTTATATCTTAAAATATAAAAAACAATTAATCTTACGGTGGTAAAATGTTATGCCCTCCAGTCACTGGCGAGAATCCTCCTTGGGATGCTCGCTAATGGAAAAATTTATATAAGTATAATATTGAAATAATATTTGTAAAGTCTTACGTATTATACTAAATTACATTTATCACAATTGTATCAATAGTATCTTTAATCTGTTTATACGGATATCCAATTTTTTCATATAAGTCCTTGCATGTATCTCCATTATACAAGCAATTTGAATCAAAATAATTATACTCTAATGTTTGATTGTCTTCCTTAAAATTTTGAGTCAGTGGGTTTATACTCAAAGCATTTTGATATAGCTAAGAAAATAAGCATAATATACACTTGTTATTATAGCAACTATGTAAACCACTTTTCTAATTATTTGTAAATCTCTTATCGTAATATATTTAATTTATCTTACATTGTACTAATTATAACTTACCAGAAATAAGATCAAAACTTTACAGATGGAATATTTATGTGCAAAATAAATAAAACTACAATATTGCATACTTTTAGATAAATAAAAAAGTAATTCACGAAACAGGAAGAGCTTATAAAATTTCTTATCACTTCGCTTACTTCTTTAACTATTTCACTGCCGACAAGAAATGAATACTAACGATCACAAAGCAGTGCATCTAGTAATATAGTTTCTGAGTAAAATAATGATTCAATTTTAGTTCTTATCATAAACTTGACTTCTGTTATTATATGGATAGTTTAGAAAGAAATATCAGTTTCATAACTTTGCATATCTTGCACAAACTAATCGATGGATTTCCAACATTGAATTCTTGGAATAAAAAAAATGCATTTTTATAGAATTGCTAAATGTAAAAATTATAAATTTATGTGGAATTTATTAAAAAGCTTTTAACTAACGTGCAAATTTACATTATAATATAATACAAACATATTGAAAACAGTTTTAAAATGTTTATTTTGAGTTTGAAAAGAAACGGCACATTTTATTTTTAGGCAGAACTGCTGCTCGGGAGAGCCTTATTGTTTCACTATCGTGAAAAATGTATCATCTAAAAAACCGTCATTTTATAGCGCTAGAATATGTTTTGGGTCGTTGAAAACCGTGTTTAAGCATTTATCAAGTTCCAGTGATAACTCAAAGAGATTTTGAATGATCGACCTCAGGTTCACACAGATCACTTGTCATATTATAACAAGATAGTAGGTGAGCTTTGTCGCTCCTGGGTTCCTTACCCTCTGAGCTGGCGCTCCGTCGGTAGGGTAGAGCGCTGCCCTGCCGACAGGCTGTAATTTCAGGGAGGGCAATAACTCAACTTTACCGGCAGAGTAGTCTACATTATCATATAAACAAACTCTATTTTACCAACACCGCAGCTTACATTATCTTATATGCTGATAACCGAATTCTACCCTTAGACTAATAACCTCAATTGATTTGAGATATTTTATATACTTGTAAGATAATATGCTACTATATACTATATATATATATAGTATATATAGTATACTATTTCTAACTCATGTTACAAAAATATACTTAAAAAAATTGTTTGATATGCGTTTCCGATATATTTTTTCCTTAACTTTCCAATGATGTAGGCAGTTTTTCCGAAATATTCCATTTTCACCTTCAAAAACTCTTTCGCGTTCTATTTCTCACAAAAAAAAACTCGGGGAGTCTTTGAAAAATATCCTTTCTTACGTAAAAAATGCTCAGCTTTCGATCTAGAGGGTAAAAAATATATTAAAAATACACTTTTAGAGATATAACACGTTTTGTACTTTTTGAAATGAAAAATTTCGGAAAAACTGCCTGCATATTGGAAGCTGAGGAAAAAATACGTCGGAAACGCTTATCAAACAATTTTCTTAAGTACATTTTAGTATCATAAACATGAGTTAGAAGTAGCACGATTTGGGGTGCGCGCCGTGCGCTGGGGCAGTTGACGTGAAACGCCTCATATATACTATGTAGACCACCCGAAAATCTCAAAATAAAAGAATTTTAGAAAAAAACTTTAAAGCAAAAGTGGTAGGGTTCCGAGGGGCATCCAATGGTGACCTGGACCTTAACCTCAACCATGACTTAAATGACCTTGAATGTCGAAGTTAAGTTGAAGGTCATATTGGGACATAAAATCTTCGGCTCTTTCCATTTCCAGGGTCCAAAATGGGGGTTCCATTTAAAAACTCTACTTGACCTTAAAATGACCTTGAAAGTCATGGTCAAGGTCAAGATCAATAATGTAATGTATGTATATAAGGAACAGCGATTTTCAACCAAAAAGCGTATGATAAAAAGGAGCCTTCGAGTTGTCTCGTTTCTTAATTCTCGGCCGATTTATCTAATTTCTTAGTGCTCGGCCGAGTTGTCTGGTTTCTTAGCGCTCAGCCGAAATGTCTGGTTTCCTAGATCGCAACCGAATTGTCTCCTTTCATCTCTCACCCGACGATATACTATCATATATACTATATATCGACGGTTGATGAGCCGAGCAAGGGCGTATCTCGCCAAATTTAGAAGGAAATCAAATGTACTTTAAGAATATCGGTCTCCATTTTGCATACCTTTTGAACAAATTTAAAAAAAAAAATTATTTTAAAAACAAAACATTTTTGCAAAATTTACTTTTTAAAAAAATAAGACCTTAAAGTCATCCATTTGACTCGATCTCAGTTGAAATCTACATGAAATCTCATGAGATCTCAATGAGATCCTATTACGAATTTCAAACATTATATATATCTCGTGTGAGATCTCATATGAGATCTCATCTGCAATTTTCTATTAAATAAAAATATTTCAGAAATTAAATCTCATGTAATATCTCATATGAGATCTCATTTGCAATTTTCTATTAAATAAAAATATTTCAGAAATTAAATCTCATGTGATATCTCATATGAGATCTCATCTGCAATTTTCAATTAAATAAAAAACTTCAGCCATTAGATCTCATGTGAGATCTCATATGATAAAAAATTTTAAATATGTTTTTATTTCAATTATTCAATCACCATAAATACTATTTGCATGTCTTTAGTGTTTTTAACTTAATTTGTCGCTAAAGCGCCGTATCAAAAACAAGTCATGCCTTGGTTTTGATACGGCGCTTTAACCTTTAGGCGGCCGGAAAGCCTATATACAGGCTCGACCTCTGACATGAACTTTGTATATAGTTGATACGTGATACAAGACAGTAATGTGGCCACTATTAAAGGGCCGTTTAAAGGTTCAAAACCCGGCAGTCTAAAGGTTAACGACACATTAAATTAAATACACTAAAGACATGCAAATAGTATTTATGGTAATTGAAATATAGTATATTGTACACCTAGTAAATTCAAGTGACAAACATGCGATGAGGCATTCTTTATTTGCTCCCATGGTGCGTACACGATTTTTTGCCTGGCGTGGCCGAAAATATAACATTTACGATCGGGCGCTGGGAGCTAAAGTGGTACTTTCGTCCCGCTAGGCAAAAAAAAATATTTACAATTTCTTATCAGAGATGAGATCTCATATGAGATCTCATATAGATCTCATGTAGATCTCATTTGAGATCTATTTAAGATCTCATGTAGATCTCATTTGAGATCTATTTAAGATCTCATTACAATCTCATATGAGATCTCATATTATATTTTCATACGTCTCTCTATAATAAGCTCTAATATTGAAAAAAAAAAATCGCATTCATTGATATAAGTAAAAAAGTTTTATGGATTTTCGAAATCTTTTTATAAAATAATTAAAAAATAAAAAAAGAATATAATTCTTAAAATATATTTATATAATAATTTTAGATCAATAGCAGAATTTCCAAAATAAAAATAGATATTTTTACTAAATTGTTCTTATGAATTTTTTCCAAAATTTTTACGAGAAAATTAGTATGTTCTCAAATGACCATATAAAATCGTAAATTTTTCTATGATTTTAAGTAAAATTTCTTATCAAATTTATTTCTGTGTAATATAACCGATTTGCATAGATTTCCCCATCCAGAAACTCCGAATGTTGCTTAACTTTAATTCTAACAATTTTAATATTGTGTCGAAAGCGCCACTCCGCTGAGAGTGTAGTTCTACGCGCGAGCGGCAGCCGTTGTAGTCCCTTTCCACCCCTAAGTAGGCGCAGTGTCGGCTATAAGTCAGACTGGGCCCGGGCCCTTCGTAGTCAGTAATCACCTCAGATCTCGTTAAAGATGAGTTGGGCTATATATTATCGTAGAAATTCCAGGAGGGTCATTGATTACCCATTGCCGGCCTTCTCGGAATTGTTTGCCCTTCCGGAAAAAATTCAGAAGACCTCGAGCATGACTCGGAAGGCTTCGCTGACACGTCGTGAAAATGGCGCTGAAAATGGCGAAGCAGGTAGCTGCACGATCATTCGTACCATGACTCTCGCCACCAACACGACAGCCGCTGTCTGTTCCGACACAAAATCTTCAACTTTCGGAGGACGAGGAGAAGATGCCCGCAAAGAAGGATTCCCCTAGGAAGAGAACCATTCTGAGTGAATGTGAAGAGATCGAAACTAAGGGCGGGTATGACAAGCTCAAACCTTTTGGCTTTGCTATACGTCGAGGTATAAATGGATTGTCTCGAAAAATGATGTGGCTTAATGCTGCAATATCAAACAACAAACCAGAAATAGTTGCCTATTATTATCTTCAAACAATCAAGAAATTGATACGGTCAGACAATGGTACAGAAAATTCACTGATTGTATCTCTTCACATAGCTTTATGTACCGATCAGGATGACAAACTATCTGGAAATAATAGTTTTTTTAAAGGTATAAGTACCACCAATCAAAATATAGAAAGCTTCTGAGGTCAACTTCGAAAGCAATATATAGATTTCTATATCATACTGTGTAAAGAAATGCTAGATATGGGAGTATTTAATAATTGCAAAATGACAAAAGTGGAATGTCTAAGATATTGCTTTGGTCCTCTTATTAAAAAGGATTTATATGAGTTTTCAAAATCTTGGAATAGACATAAGATCGGGAACCCGAAAGGCAAAGAACTCTTCCAAGAGCGGTCAAATATATTATATTACTTATCAGAAGAATGTAATGACGACTTTAGTCTACAGCCTATACTTTACGATGCTAGATTTGAAGAATTAGCTAAGCTTCTTATACCAGTTCTCAAACCTGACACAAAAATAGAGGAGGCTTTATTGTTGTACAATGATATTTTAAATTCATTAGAGTTACATGGAAATGAAAATACGTATCATTTAACCACAGCTATTATTTTACTTTAATTTGCTTTTGTTATTTACAGATAATGACGAGAGAATGCTTATTCATGTAGGCATGGGAAACGAAGGTGAAATTTAGCATCACTTTTTGAAAGTTGTTGGAAAATCGAAGAAGTTTTGAAGAAATTCGTGAAGCATTACCTTCTTCTGGTGTTGTCTCCATTTTCAAATCATATAAGAAGAAAGATTAAATATTTTAAAAAGGAATAATTTTCTCATAGTATTTACGACTATTAACAATATATTGATCCTAATATTTTGTAAATAACTTGTTTAATATTGCATATACATTATTCGGCATTATTATCATTATTTGTATTAAAAAATAAATTTTGGTCTGTGATGCACATTTTCGTTTTATTCTAAGTAGAAATATTATACAGAAATTATATAAAAACAATAGTTTATACATAGTCCAATCGCAGAACAATAAATATATGTATCATTAAATAAAACGCTGTTAATATTATTTTTAACACTAGTAATATTTAAACTAGAATGTTTGGTGATATTTTATTACACTTAATTTAAATATTTAAATTATTTAATTGCAATCATTATTTAACAAAAAGTAGAATTACAATATGACGACGATTAGAAGAAAGCCAAGGGGTGACGACCGTGGCTATAGTTGGTAAGATAGGTTACGCCAGAGTCGCAAGTCGGCGGCCGTGGTTCATGCCCGGGTTCATCACTTTTTATTATCAAAAGTTTCGATAGCTCACTCGTAACAATAGTTTAACATATGTTCTTAAGGTGGTTTTAGCGGTCTAGTAGACCTAAAACTATGAATATTTTTTCCAAAGATCTATTTACACATTCCAATCTGAAAACTGATATAACAGAAAAAGGGCTCTTAACATAACGAAAAAACTTTTTTGTTAGAAAATTTCCAATTTGCAAAAGTAAATATTCTCCATTAAAAAAAAATTCAATAAGAAATACTAATCTTTTTTGTTTTTCATTGGATTTTTATTCTCAAGGTCTCATTTTCATCCTTGTTCAATTTCCAGGGGAGGTATCGAAATCAAAATTAAAAAATTTTCAAAACCTTCAAAGTTATATGCAATTGTGTGTAGAGTTGTCACTGAATTTTATAAACAATTGCATATAACTTTGCAGGTTTTGGTAATTATTCAATTTTGATTTGGATAACTCGCTTTGAAATTGAACAAAGAAGAAAATGAGACCTTGAGAATAAAAATCCAATGAAAAACAAAAAAGATTAGTATTTCTTATTGAATTTTTTTTTAATAGAGAATATTTACTTTTGCAAAATTGGAAATTTTCTTACAAAAATGTTGTTTGTTATGTTAAGAGCCCCTTTTCAGTTATATCAGTTTTCAGACTGGAATGTGTAAATGGATCTTTGTAAAAAATGTTCATAGTTTTAGGTCTACTAGACCGCTGGAGCCATCTTAAAATTCGTTATCGTGTCAAAATATTTATTTAGAATATTACATATTCAATAAAATTAAAATTCAATAAGTTATTTGAACGCATAATAATTTTTTTAAATTATATTATATTTCATTTAAATATGCTATAAATGTCGCAGAAAAGATATGTATGATATAAGTTTATAATAAATATCAAATATTTATAATTATCACAGATAAAATGATACATTCATTACAATATCTATATGAAAGCTATTTTAATAGTCCTAATATAAAAATGAATTTCTAAAAAATATATTATTTATTATTAATAATAGACTAAGTAAAAATATTTAATATTTAAGTACAGAGTGGGCAGAGGATTTTAACAATTGGTTTTACTAATTTACAATCGAATACTTCGCTTCTAAGAATTGTAATATTTATTAATATAAAAATATATTTTGCTATATTTGAATCTAAAACTCTGTTTTCATCTGTATATAATGTTAACTTGTTATGTCTCCGAATTATCAACAGTACAATGGTATTCTACTTACTAGAAGAGATTGTCAAATTATGCAGAAAACGTGTTTTGGATATCAAAAACTATTTTAATACCTAAAAATGTAGCCCAGTATATCTGTAATTCATTAACGCGGATTCTTATTACCAGATACATTCTGTTGAATCTAATCATATCTTATTTTGATAAAGACAATGCGATAACTAGATAATAACAGTAATAAGAGTTAATAATATTAACATTGCAAGAACGATTGAAACAGATTTTTACAGTGGACGCCCTGGCAGAAAAATGTTCTATGAAAAACTATGAAAATCTATGAAAAAATTAAGAAAATCTATGAAAATCTATAAAAATCTATGAAACTTTATGAAAATCTAATAAAAATTCTGAAAAACTCTCAAAATTGGGACATTTTTCTTAATTTTCATAGTTTTTCATTAATATTCTTAGATCTTCATAGCATTTCTTAAAAATAGCAAAGTTTGCGAAGGCAAATAAGTTCCAACGTCGCCGCTGGGTGGTGTACTATTACACAGGCGTAAAAAGGATCCGTTTGGGTATAAAGTGAAGTGGCGGACACTGGGGCGAAGCCCGCACTCCCGCCCTAGTGTTTTACGGCACTGCGAAAAGAACGGTCGATGACTTTTAAAAAAAACTATTTGTAAACAATAATTTGAAAAAATATTTTTTGTTTATTTATTAAAATATGATATCCAAAAAAATTAAGAATAATTATGAAAAAGTATAAAAAACTAATAATAGTTATAAGTATAAAAAACTAATAATAGTTAGAAAAATTTATTAAAAGTTATGAAAAACCTATGCAAATCTATGAAAATTAAGAAAAATGTCCCAATTTTGAGAGTTTTTCATAGATTTTTCATAGATTTTCATAAATTTTTATTAAATTTGTATACATTTTTATAGAGATTAATTGATTTTCATAAGTTTTCATAGATTTTTATAGATTTTCACAGATTTTCATAGATTTTTTATAGATTATCATTGATTTTCATAGAATATTTTTCTGCCAGAGCGGCTTAATTTAAATTAAATTAATTAATTTAAAGTCTATTACTATTAATATTAGGATAAAAAAAATGATTCAATACATGATGGTTGAATCATTACATGTCTTATTAATTTTGTGAGCTATGTTTTTAAGGATATATACAATTTGATCAATAAAATGAAATTAAAACTTTGAATAAATTTGTTATTGAACTCAACTTAGTCAACATTAATAACGTTTAGTTTCTAAGTAGAATTTATCAATATGAAGAGCTATTCGGAATAAGGGCATATCGCTTATGGATTTTCCATAAGAGATCTGCCCTTATTCCAAATAGCTCTTCAATTGTTATTAATAGTAGAGATCCCTTCATGAATAATACTGTTCAATATTCATACATACAAAATTAGGTTCCCGTTTTCCTCATTCAATTTTTTATTTTAAGATAAAAACTCTTTGTTGTAGTTCTTTATTAAACTTAAAACGTGTTAAAAAGTTTCTTTAAAAAGTTTAAAATTGAAGGAGAAAAACGGGAATCCATAATTGAGTAATAGCATGGGTATCACATTTAAGCTATTCAGTGTAAACATTTTACATAAATAAATTTCGTAAACGAAGCACTTCATATTTACAGAGTTTTAAACATAAATATTTCCAATTATTTAACACTATCTAAAAAATTATATTATAAATATTAACATACGCTATGCATATAAAACCGTTTTGTTTATCAGTCTTAAATTGATATAAAAGTTAACATTTAATGTAACTGCTTAAAGACAATACAAAACAAGTATGAGAAACATCTTTTGAAAATTTACAATGAAAAAAAAAGAAAACGTGTACTATTGATTAAATATTGTACAGAAATTTTAAAGCAATATTTTAATCAAAATTTTATACTTGAACTGGTATACACGTGCAATCAGTTGGTATTCTAAATGTTTGGGCGATCTGAGCATCAACTGTAATGTTGCCGCCCACGGGAAAGGCAGATAATTCTACATCTTCATATTTTTGTTTGCATATATGGGTATAATTTTCTGGTGCAACGCCTTTATTATCACATGATGAACTATGTTTGCTAGTAAATGAAGCCATTTTAGTAAGCCGAATATTTTATATTATTATATTATATTATGATGTAAAACATAAAATATAATACATACTGGCACGTGGTTATAACCGTTATTTGCTGAAATCCCTTAACATTTATGATGTAATACAATTTGCCATCCACACCTTTTCCTTTTATTGGATATAATCTGCGATACTGTGAAAATTGAATAAATTATTAGAGTAATTTACTAGTAATTTTAGATTGAATACAGCGAGAAAAAGATTAATAATGGCTACAAAATACATTTAGTCTTATTATTATTACTATGCGGCATAGGTAAACGGGAGATATAAAAGGAATGATAGTGTACTAATCCTCAGATTACAAAAATAAAAAAATACGTTATTAATATCATTGAAACAAAATCGTAATTTTAACACCCGATTAAAAATAAACTTCAAATTAATACTAAATGTAATATTCTAAACATCTTGAATTCTCCGTGTTATTTGCCAAATGCGCTATATTTCTGCATATTGATTATGCCTATATCGAACTTAAATAAAAATTAGAACTGTTTTTGATTTTTGAGAATTAAACTTTTACAAGGAAAATTCATTTGGTATTTATTAACTCCGTAAATTTTTTCGATTACGAGTAAACTTTTTTCGTGCATCAAAATGATAATTCATCGAAAGCATATATATTATAATAATCACTACTATCGGTGGTTTATCACTACTTCTGTTGGTGTAACATGCTTACTTAAATATTACTTACAATTTTCTTACATGCAGATACGACTGGCTTGAAGAAACCGTGACTGTCCATTGGAGTCGGTACTATAGAAGATGAGATGCTAATTCAGTATTCAAAAGATAATAATGGTCAGTAAAAATTACACTATAGTACTTCCATAAATTAAATTAAAAATATTTTTTTAAATATCATTTATATGTTTCTAAATTTTTAATAGTAGTCCATTGTCCATTTTAATTGCAATCGTTCATACATACATTAAATAACCGAGTAATCGCTTAATTATATTTATTTACATTGTACATTTTATAATTATATTAAGTATTGATAAACTATGTAATAATTACATTAATTCAAATATTTTCATTAGGGATTTCCAATAAAAGTGAAACTATTGCAACTACTTGCATTCAATTTTTGTTGTGTAAATCTAATTTCAAGTTATTTCTTAATGATATCAGTTATATTATATTTGGAATAATTTGAATAACTATAACAATTTGTACCTATTTTATGTAAAAATTAGAAGATTAACATGGTAAGGAGACGCTTTCACGTAGTTAATTTTTGTCCTTCTACAGTTTCGGCTTTATATTACGTTTACTTTAATATAAGTCTTAGAAGAAAATTTATTGCTCTTACTAAATAGTATGAGTTACTACTTACTAATAAGGAGAGTGTACAACCTGCGTGAAACGGATTTTAGCGGGTATTTAAGAGTCGATTTCTAGTACCTAAAAATGAAGCCCAGTGCTCACAATCTCGTCCAATGGGCCATTTTTCTTGAAATATGGCCAATCTGATCTCAAATATCCTCTATTTCGATAAAAAATTATGTCTCTTCTATTGACTGCCACATTGAAAGTATTTAAGATACAAAAATGAGCAAAGAATATTATGAAAGTAGACACTAAAAGCTAAAATTAAGCCCTGATTCGTAAAAAAATATTAATTTTTTAGGAAATTATAAGTAATTAAAGATAGCATAAGAAAATGGTTGAAAATATGGTTCATTTAATGGCTTCAAATGAAGACAAAATTTTAACCAGTTGCTTACGCTATATTTAATTGCTTATTATTTCTTGAAAAATTAATATTTTTTTAACGAATCAGGGCTTAAATTTAAGCTTTTAGGATCTACTTTAATAATCTTCTTTGCTTGTTTTTGCATCTTGAATAGTTGCAATATGACAGTCAATAGAAGGGACATAATTTATTATCTAAATAGAGGATATTTGAGATCCGATTGCTTATAATTTAAGAAAAACGGTCCATTAGACAAAATTGTGAGCAGTTGGCTTCATTATTAGGTACTAGAAATCGACTCTCAAATGCCCGCTAAAATCCGTTTCCCGTAGGTTGTACACTCTGCTTGTAAGTAGTAACGTTTGTTAGATTTGTATTCCATGAAATATTGTCAAAGAATAAAGTTGACTTCATGTTGTTTATTTGTTTTAAAATTTATAGTTATATGACCTGTACCATCCCTAGAAAAAGTTGATTTTTAACGCTAAAACTGCGATACATTGAATGATGTCAAGAATTAAAATATTATAAGTTTTAAAAATCAGAAATCGAAACAAAATTATACCGTCAAATTACTTTTTCAAATCGTTAAAATTAAAATCGTTATATGCAAATTCCATACTTTTATTTCAATTTGTGATTTTTTAAAGCTTATTTTATTCATAAATGGGGATAATTTAAAATTGATCAAATATTTCATATAATTAATTATTGCAGTTTTAACGTTAAAACTAAATTTTGACATGGGCTTTGCGGGTCATACATCCTTATATAAGGTCAAAATGAAAACAAAAACCAGAACAAGTGTATACATAAAATTTAATAATAATAGAAATAAAGTTAGGGAATTGTTAACAAACCTATTGTTTGACTCATATGAAATGTCTGAAATGTTAGCATTGAAACTTTTAACTTAAGTATTACATATATCAATTATATGAAAGAAATAATATTTTAAGCAAAAATTTTATAAGTACGCGATTTTGTTTTGTTGTTCTAAAATTTTATGATCATAGTTATATCATACTAAATTTTTCACAGGTATTTTTCATAAACAGCGTACTATTAAAAACAATTCAAAAAATATAAGGCTCTCCCGAGAAGCGTTCGTGCCTAATTAAAATGTTTGTTTTTGAATATAATTAATTTTTTATACTAGTGTATTTTTTTAAATTATATTTTAATAAGTTAAAGATTGATAAAGTTAATGGTTCCAGCTGCCTAAGGGTATCTTTAGGGAACTGGGATTTTTGGTAGTTCCTCATCCTGAAAGGTTTTAATTGTTGAAAAATAATTATTGTTATTGATTAGCCAAATCTGATCGATTGAGTACGATATATTTACGATTATTTTTTTCCAAGCATAGTTTTTTGGAATAAGGAACTACTGTTTCATCAATCGTCAACTTAAATAAGATGTTGCAAGTAGAGTTTTTCTTTAAAAAATAACGTTTTAATAAAGTTTTAATAATTGGTGAAGATCTGAAATTTTTTGAAGCCTTCAAATAATATAATAATTGCTAATAAATTCTTTAGAAAATTTAGTTCTCGAAAAATGAATCGCATTAAAAAGCTCTTACTGCATACATCGACTTATTTAGAAGCTAACAAGAACATTATTTGTTCTTAAAATTTTCTTATATTGAAATGAAAAATTGCTCTTACTGACATCTCGGTATAAGATGAGTCCTATCAATTGGTCCGATCTGAAACTAATAAAGAATCTGATTTTAATACAAAGTAACACAATACAGTTTTTAATTATTTTCCAAAAATTACAAACCACACTTTTTTTAGTATTGCCAATGACATCCATTATCTTTTTATATGGATATCCAGCCATTTCATATATTTCTTTACACCTATCATCACAAAATCGGTTGGATACTATATAATTTAAAAATGTATCCTCTAATATTGTTTCATCTTCCTAGAAATGAGCTTCATTATATAACAAATATAAAGTATAAAATACAATATAAATAAGAATAAACTTACATCCTTTTTCGAATTGTATTTAAAATTTTCAAAGGTATTGTTAGAATTTTCATCTATAATTAGTCGAAATGCTGTGCTAGATTGAGCATTGACATATATCTGAAAAATATTCCTGTCGATAAATAGAAACAGTAACAGACTCTTTATACCTATTTTATAATATAATCTACCAAAAATACTCTATCATAATAACAAATAGTAGATAAATGAAAAACTAATACTATAAAAAATTAAATGTTTTAAAACCAAAATAGAGAAGTGCAAATTTTGATATACAAAGTGTCCAAAATTTTATTAATTTCTTAATAACATACTATTTTTGATATTATGTAATTTATATGGTATTCAGTTTTTAATGAAATACATGTAAATTTATTAAAATTAGGTTAAATAAAATGAGAGTATTTTTTTAAATTAAGAAATTACAAACTATCTTTATTACTCAGGACCATTAGTTGCTGCAATATGATTAATCTTTATTTCATCGGTATCAGATTAAATTTAATAAAAATTTAAATAAGATGTATCAGTAAGAATGGAAATAGCATGAGCTATATTATAAAGCTGATATCAAGAAATGTTTAGGATTAAACAAATATTTTATTTGAAAAAATATTGCATTTAATATTTCCTACATAAAATTTTGCTAACTTTATTAACTTATGCATATTATTATTGCTTTTGAATAGATACTTAGATAGCACAGACATACTACGAACAAAACATTAATAGAACTTTTCAAATAACTTCAACGTTTAGTCTGACTTTATATAAATTCGTGTTGAGTCCCCAAAAATTACAATATTTTTTCCAAAATAATTTGAAATATAATTCATGGTTTGTTTGATCATCTTTTCTTAATGTTTAATTCAATTAAAAAGTACGAAAACTCATATAACAACTAAAAATTATGACTTGTGACATAACCTAAACTTTCTCAAATCTGTCATGCGCGTTAAAATAATTTATCTTGTATGTACATACAAAATAAGTGTGTGTTCATATACCTACATGTTCACGATTCACTGGCTTATGAATATTTTATTTGTTACATGGTTTATACATTTTAATATTACTTATACTAGGAGAGTATATTACTTACGGGTAAGGGATTTTGCTTAAACTTTAGGATATATTTTCGGAAGTGAAAATATGAAGAAAGCCACAATAGTAAATCGTAAAGTTTTTAAAATATTCAAGTTCTATATATTCCAGTCTTGTGTTAAAAAATGTTGAAAACCAGACTCGTCTTTCAGTCTTGTTTTTAAAAAATGTTGATAATCAGACTTGTCTTCAAACACTAATCAAGCAATCTAAAACAACCGTATATAGAACTTTACAACTAGAAAATGAAACTAGAAAAAGAGAGCTTTCATTCACTTTTTTCAGGATTAAAAAATATTCATTTGATTAAGCAAAGAAAATGCACTTAAATTGAGCGAAATAAAGAAGAAAATCTTTGCGAATTTTTTCACTTCCGAAAACATGTCCTAAAGTTTGAGCAAAATCCCTGACATATAGTTAGTACACTCCAAGTTAGTAATAAATATTAACAAGTGACATTTATTTTAAATAGATACACTTGAAAAAGGGATTAATATAATCAACAATAGGGAAAATGGTGTTCCGTAGGTTATGTGTTGTGGCACGAGCCATCATACATTTATAAATTTAGAAATATACATTTGTGGTGTAAAAGAACGTGTTAAGAAAGTAATGATTCCCAAATAGCTTATGTAAATTCGCAGTCGTATTGATGCAATAAAATTATGACGGTAAAAACAATTTTGACACATGGACATTATTTTACTCATAAGTAAGCCAAACCTTATGTTAACACAAAATGTTATGTTTTCGTAACCAATTTTTAATAATATACTACTTTCTATGATATCAACACGTTTTAAATACTTAAAAAATTACAGAAACCGAAACTTCCTTGTATTTAATTTTTAAACTTACCAAAGATAACAGCAATATAGAAGGATAAAATTTTCGTAAGAGACACAAATTGAAAGTCATGTTTTCAATTAAAACAGATGGGGCGAACACAAACTTATTTACACACAATCGTACACACTACTGTTATCATGAATATCTAACGACTGTAAATAAAATCAATGGTAATGGTCAGAAGGTCGCGTGCCATATAAAGTAATTCGTGAACAAAATGCTGACTTTTATTCTGGCTCTTATCATTACACATTAACTTTGACGCGCGATGATTTTTCAGCTCGCGTGGCTGTGATCTGCACGTATGCGAACGAAGCGCTAGTCTGTCAGTAGCTTATCTTACATTTGTACCATTAGGTTTCGACATCGTCTTTCTCTCTTTTAAAAAAAAACTCGTTAAGTGAACTCTCGGATGATTTAATTAGCATAACACTCATCGCAATTCAAGATAGACAGTTTAATTTAATAGCCTATTCAATCTCTCGTATCTTCAATTCTACTGTTCCTAAAAAACGATAAAGTGGTGTGAAAAGTGAAGAAAGTACACTAAGATTCAAAATAAATAGTTGCCTCTACAAAAATTATTTTTCGTTAAATATAAAAGAGAAGTTATCGAGTTATTAATTTTGCATTTACACAATTATATACGTTTTGTAAAAAATTCAAATTTCAAACAATAATATACGTATATGAGCAGCCTTTTGCAAAGAATGATTGTAGTGACTCATATGTTAATATTGACACAGTTTTGGTATGCTCGTATAAAAAATATTTAATTGTACTGCTGATTCATATTCTTTGACATGAAATTGTCCTATCGCTAGATAATTTTGAATTTGCCTGTTCTTATCTGATCATAACAGATATTAAAGAAAAACGATGTATATTATGAACTGTTTTTATTAACATATACAAAACTTAATATTTTTAAATATAAATTTTTTATATTAATAATTGTAATCTTCTATCGGCTTTAGGATGGCAATCGAAGATTATATTTATAGAACACTTACTTTCTTAAAATATGTTTATATACGTTGGCAGGTTGTATAACTAGTATCACAAAATAACTTTTATAAAAGAACATGACTCACTCATATAATCTACTTTATGACATTACTATCTTAAAGATTTAATTATAAAACATATCATGTTTCAAGAGTTCAAAATTGTAATGCAAAAGTTTTACCGTTAATTCAATGAATAAAAAATGTAATTTTTATGATCAGTTAAACTGTAGTCGAAACTCCTCAACAAATATAATGCTTAAAAAATCTTTTTTCCTTTTTCTTATTTTTTTATTTTTTTATTTCTATTTATTTGTTCTTATTATTATTTTCCCTATTGTAGAAATCTTTAATTTTTTTGTTACAAAAATGAACGTCTTCTAATCTTTTATTAAAATATCTTCCATTTAGACGATATCTTATTTTGATAATATACATATAATACATTGTTCAGTCTTTGTTCATTATCAAAATTTTGTATTATCATGTAACAAATGTATGCACGTTTTCTGTGTATCTCACTACATATGAGATATCTGTAAAGCACGCCAATAGACTTCGGGATTTCCTGGCATGTGCGTAATAAAGTTAAGAAAATTCATTAAAATTCGAAAGGCCATTTTCATGGATTTATAAAATATATTTGTCAAAACGTTTGATTATAAATTGTACTTATTAGAATAAAATTATATTTAATATTATTCAAGTAAAAAAATTAATTATTCATATTTTACATTATTCTGTGTAATACTGATACTGATTTTGATTGGTCTGAAAGGAATAGACTCGAAAATTCGCCAGTTCCGCTACATTTGAATTTTTTAAATTGAATTTTTATTCTTAAGGGGGTAATAGGTATAGTAATCAGTATAGTAATATGTTATATATACTAGCTATACATACATCGCGTTTGGCACGTATTATTATTTGTTTAATTTTATTTATTTATTCATTTTTTATGAAATTCAGGTTATGAACAGATCGAGTTAGTATCAATAAAAAGTTTGTTTCGATCAGTTTAAATGAAACGATAATTAGGGTGAACTGCCCAATAGATGAACGGTTAAAGCAGACGACATCTCGTAGATGAACGGTCTTTTAATTAATGGTACAGCTTATTGTTAATAGATACGCCGTAATAAAAAGTTCTATTTAGTGAATTTTGAATACTTCTTGAAAGTAAAATACTGTTTGACTTAAAAATTCAAGTTACTTATTAATAACCGGCGATTCGTTCATCTACTGGTAGATGTTCATCTATTGGGCAGTTCACCCTATGACCTAAATGACCAAATTACATAAGATTTTTTTTAGATGTTGGAATGATAATACAAATTATTATACTGATAAGTGTAGTGTAAGTATACTGATAAGTGTAGTGTAAGTATACTGATAAGTGTAGTGTAAGTATACTGATGAGTGTAGTGTAAGTATACTGATGAGTGTAGTGTAAGTATACTGATGAGTGTAGTGTAAGTATACTGATAAGTGTAGTATAAGTATACTGATAAGTGTAGTGTAAGTATACTGATAAGTGTAGTGTAAGTATACTCATAAGTGTAGTG
>JAPYZP010000702.1:0-43091 GCA_030522985.1 Torymus sinensis | reverse complement strand
ACAAGAAAAAATTTATAGCAGAGGTGTGCCTCAACATTTTTTTTTCGTCGTTTTTGTGACCGGATAAGGAGACATTTTCGGGGGAATTGCACATATATAATGATAGAATCTGGATTATTTTTAATTATATCGTAAGATTCAATTTAGCATTTTATAATTTTATTGTTTTACATTAGTAAAAACTCCCAAAGCTTCAGCTAATTCGTTTCCATACCAACACAAATTAACCCTCATGCATAACAAAAAAAATTTTCTCGGAGTAGAATGTCGCTACAGACTATACATATAACTTGAAGAAGAAGCATTCAAACCATTCCCGCGTATGAAAACCCCAGTTTCTCCAGGCGCGGTGCGAGCGTCATGCGCTACTCTTTCATATCGATATCCGATACTCGCGCGCCTTAAATATAAGAACAGCAGTAAAGAGAGAAAAGAGATCAGGAGCGAGCCGGGGAGTAATAAGAGCAGGAGAATTCCCATTAATGCACATAACGCAGTGCGTTTATCCGCGGAAAAATCGTTATAGCCTGGCCTCCTTTTTTTCCGCCCGCGCTAACTCTTGCTCTCCATGGGAATTCCCGGTGCTTTGACTCGCTCGTCCCGCTTTCGTCGCTCGCGCTGCTGCGCCTCGTCTCCTTTTTAAAATGAATAATTGCGATGATCGAATGCAGAAGTAGTTGAAGAGATGTATTATTGTCGCTGTTCGCTTGGATACGAAAAGTAGGCCGCTTATTCCAGTAATATTCATTTCAGAAGATTTGCCAGCTCATTTAAATTCGCAAAGTTTCACATTCAAACTTAACATTGGTGATACCTACTTGGAATGAATAAGAAAGGAATAAAGGACTGAATATTGCACAATTGTCCTGATTAAATTATTGAGCGTGAAAATACTGCTAACTTTTAAGGGGCCCGGATTTCGTAAATTAATGATAAAACATTCTAAAACTGCTACTAGAGTCCTCCAACGTATAACTTAAATATGGTCAATCATGCCCAAGTCAGCGGACGTCAAGTCACACCAACCGACTACACTCTAAATTCAATTAAAACAAAATTTCTCTCACTGTACAAGTGAACACTTTTCTCCCTTATTAATAAGTTGAATTTTCACTTGTTCCGTAAGTTAGCAACTCTTCACTTGCAAATAAGTAAAATTTTCATTTTGTCTGTAAGTTGACTAGATTCTTACTTATGATACGATAAACATATAGTAACTGAGCGTCGTATGGGATCTTTTTATACCCTAATGTTCTCAACGTAAAATTATTGGCAAAATCAAGTTATATTAAGAATTTTATTATTATAAATTTTGTAGGAAGATACTGATGTAGAGATAAATGTAAAAAATAAAAAGCTTTACATTTGCACGAGTGTACAACCGTATGCACTATGGATGTACAGGTTATACGACAACATATTTGTGTATTACAGCTGACGATGGAATTATTACAACAAAAATACTATTCCGCCGTTCGACTTGTTATTTTAAATATATTTGGTTTTTAACGTTGAATACCCTACATTATTGAACAATCCTTTTTGCAGTATTTAAAGATATACCTACCCAATAAACATCATACTATGCAGGGAAGCCTATCACATACTGTCACAAGTGACGTATTTATTAAACTTACAAGAATAACCAGTAAAACTTCTTTTATCAATCAAAGTCAGTTTAACACTAATCATGCATCTCATTTTTAAACCCCATTAGCATTACGACAAAAGGAATCGAAAAAAAGATACACAAAAAGCCTATGGCAACATCACAATCAGTAAATACTCTTTCGTGCAACTTCATCCCGGCCCGCGCTCTCGAAAAGTTGGGGCCACACGGCTGCTGCGCCCGCGCGCGCGCACACGTGAGAATAAAAGTCCGATAGTCAGTCATCAGTGTAAATCCCGGTTTTGCAAAGCGGAAACGCAGCTCAGCGAGCCGAGCGTGGGCGGGCGTACGGCCCCGTAAAACGACGAGCGACAAAATAACCGCGTGTCCCTGCAGCGTCACGACGGTGCGCGCCTGATCATACCTGTAAATTCATCCGGGTGAGCACCGCCACATCGTCCCGCAGTAGTTGGCAATTACCGCTGTTCGGGCTGTTCCCCCTTTTTTTTGCCGTCGTTCCGTTAGCCCGGGCAGCGCATTCGCGGACTGTTTTATTATAGGAGGACGGTTGTTTGCCCGTGGGGTAATATAGTGCGCGAGGACTTTTTCTGAAACATATTTTTAAATCTCTTTTGTGATTGCGGAACGACAATTTTGCAATAGCTGTTGTAGTGGTCAGAGCTTGTGGTAATAAAATTATGAATTTATCGTATCAGTTTTATAATTTCTTTAAAAAAATATATTCCCACAATCATTATTTTTCGTCTATATATTCACAAAATAAAATATATGTAGTTAAAAAACTTAATCGAAATAAAATTGAAAAGAATGAATTTTATAATCTAATAGTTTAAGAATAAAATTATTTTGCATTTAGAAGTCAAATTGGTAACAAAATTTTGAAATAAATTAACGCAAATTTCAAGTAAACGAGTTCTCCTCCACTTTCTCTCTCTCCAAGACTACTCATGTAATCGTTATTTTAATTCAGCACAATATGTTCGAATGATTTTCAATTCTTTTTAATTAATAAGCTTCTGGGAATGTTTTTACACATCACTTGAATAAACAATAAAAAAATAATTTTCAATCCACAAGAACCCACCGGATGTGTACCACGTCATAATTTTAGAAGAATCAAAATCACTAGAGCAGAATAAACAGTAAAAGTTAAAATTTGTGGTAAAAAATTCTTGTTAATTATTTGAATGTGTATCCTACGCTGTTTGTACCAAATATTTTCTCACCAAACACAGACCGTTTACGTCTGACTTTCTAATTCCCAATTTACTATCACTTAAGCCATCGATATTGCCTCTTGTTTTCCTTCACATTAATTCTCCCACCCCCCGAAATTTGCAGAGTAAACAGCAAAAACAAGAGCAAACTTCTGATTATCGCGCGCTATTCACGCAAAAAAAAATCAACCTCATTCTCTCGATCGGGGAAAATTCCCCTCCATAATTTCCCCGTCATCGGGATAAGAAAAAGTGCGAGGTGCGCATACACCCAACGGCTAATTAAAAGTAAAAACACACCACAGAGTTCCTCGGAACGCCAATCCCGCGTAATTCATTAACCTGGTTTATTTATATTTCATTAGGAGCGCATTCATCCTCGCCATGTGAAAAAAGAAGTGACGCAAAAACGCGCAGACAGAGACCAAGCCCGAGAGATAATGTAAACATAAAAAATGGATGGCGCGCTTACTTAAATTAGCCACCGCAGCCTGTGCAATTATCTTTGCCCTCCAGCTGACGACGAGAGAAGGTTAGATAGCGAGGGAGAGAAAGAGAGAGGGAGAGAGAGGAAGAGTGTCCGTATAGAGGGGTGAAGTAAAGATCTCGTGGAAGGGTCCACGGAAATAATGGATATCCGATAAAAGACTCTAAATCCGGTACAGGAGAGAGAGGGTGGGATAGGCAGCCTGACAAAAAGGCAACTGGAAGATAAAGCGAAGGAGTAGATTAAGTCGGGGGAAGGGAGGACAGAGAGGAAAGAGTTTAATGCGCGAGATCGGATAGACTGGCGGGAGAGGAACAGGCCGTTTATGGAAAAATTTGCACGGCCAGTGTTTCTCTTTGTACCTTTTTATCAATGAATTTTTCATTTAGTTATATTTTATAATTCAGAAGAAATGTATTCTACCAGATTATGATTTTTGAATAATACAATTTTCTTTTCTTTACTTTCTGTTGTTCAGGATAGTTGCCAATATGGTGTCAGAAGTGGGATGCATAGAGTAAAACCATAAATAATTTTACATATCTCTCACAATAAATAACGATATCTTAATTCATATTTCTTTATATAAGACCGAATGCACTCTCTTGATACAGAGATAATATATAAGACCATAACAAAATGATATTGAGATAATACCAAACTATCGTTAATAAAATCGAAGTGACGGAGAACCGTGAAAAGACGAGGAATCTCCAATCCAGTAGTAGGCGAGGCTGTTCGATGAACGACGAAAATAAGCGCCTCAAAGACAAGAGAAAGAAAAAAATATGAAAAAGGTCAATTTATACGGGAGAATTGGAAAAAAGCGACGCTCGCGCGCTAGATAGAGATAGAGGGTGGGGGGACGAAGAAAAATGCAGGAACGAAGAAAATGGGCGCGCTCAAGCGAGGGAGAGAGACGGAGAGAGAGAGAGAGATCTCCATCAATTCCAACCGGTAAATAAAATATGCAGAATAGCGGATAACGTCTTTTGGCATTTCAAACAGTTGACAAGGAATTTAAACGGCTCTCGATTTTCCCCATTGCCGCGAGCGCTCCGCGACTGCTCTGATTGTTCGATATCGTTTCCCTCTTCACCTCCCTCCTTCTGCTTTGCATTTCTGCCTTTTGCTCCAGCGCGCGGTAGCCTCTTCGTGCGCGCTTCACGCACAGCGCTCGTCTTTGGGAGAATGCATAAATCGGGCAAATTGAATTCGCGAATTATATGCCGTGAAAGTGTAGGCTACTTTTTACATTTTTACCCCCCTCTTTTTTTACGACATGCGGGTGCAATTTTTCTTTCGTCTACTATTTTGCTTGTAAGAAGTGGATAATGCTGGATAAGAACTTTCTGTGTAGGTCGATTCGTAGAACGTATTGTTCTTAACAGTTGCCATAAAAATTTCAAGAATAAAGACATGAAAAATTCACTCTTATTTTCGCCAGAAAACTTTGATATATTTTCTTTTAGATCTGTAGAGTGCTTTACTTGAAAATTTTTCCTCGAATTCATTCTCTCGGAAATATATAATGTAAATTTTATACAGTTTCATTTAAATTAATTTTAAGAATTATTACGAAATAGAATTGAAGATATTACCGTTTCTTTTAATTATTATATTATTGCAGTTAGTAAATAAATTAATTATGATTATTATATCATTATATGAACAACTTTTCAAAGGAAGCCTTATTTTTAGGTAGCTAGCTTTTATATAAAGTAATTGATCGGTAACTTGAAAACAGCGGTTTAATTCAGTAATTACTGAAAATTGAGAATCCATTTTAATTAGCATCGCAACGAAACTCACCTCTATTCATAATTTACGTTACAACGAAAAATTTTCTTTTTCCCTATGAAATATAATTTATTTGATTAAATACTCGAACGCTGAGAATCGTCGGTTTTCTCTGCGCGCCCAATACATACACGTATAGTGAAAATTTAATTATAAGGGCAGTTAGCCCACTAACGATAATTAAAATGCAATGGAGGAAAATGATTTTTTTTTCGCCTGCTCGCGCCCGATTCACAAATGAAGCATTCAATTACACGCTCCTCGCTCGCGCTCTCGCTAGCTGCACCAGCCACCTATATATATAAATGCGTGCGCGGAAGGCTGAAAAACGAGAAAAAGGAACAAAGAGTGCGCGCAGCGCTCTCCATGACCTCGCGTGTTTAATTTCGCGAAAATTTCATTAAGCGCGACTGCGCCCCTGCGCCTGTGCGTGCGTGTGTGTGTGTGTGTGTGTGTGTGTGTGTGTGTGTGTGTGTGTGACCCCACGGCGATAAATAATCGCCCCCGCGAAGAATATCCTCTCTTTTGGTTTCATTAAACAGCCAGCTGTAGGGTATCCCGTTGCATTAGGCGAGCGCATCGTCCGAGTGCGCGCATGCGTGTCCGTTTCGTTGGCTTTGACTGTGGCTGGGTTTTTTTTTTTTAATTTTGTGGGATGTTTCGTGTTGATGCGCGGAAGACGAGTTTCAGTTGTTGGCAAAAAGTTTAAAATTAAAAAGTTTTTTTTAGGATTTTTTAAAATGTATCAAGTGTTTAGCGTTATTTTTCGTATAAACTAAAGAAAAAACTTTTTTAATGATAAAACCTGAAAATATTTTAATAAAATATTTGAAATGAGAAACCTTTCTTTACGAATCGTGTTTGCAAGAACCATATAGTATGAATCTACAAAAGGTACAAATGCTATAATTCTCTGTTTCATTAAAAATGAACAATTTCTATTTATACTCCTATTATTAATATTTTGCTTTTATCATAAGACTTACTTTGTAATTAAAAATGCAAAACTTAAATAATTTTATCATTGTAGCGTGCATTTATAATTATTATTCATCACAAATTTTATTTCACTTTCAACTCGAAATAAAATTTAAATATTCTTATCTTAGTTATACATCAATTATTAAAAAGTTACCCGCTTTCATTCCAATCTAGTTTCTTTAATTTTCATAAGTTAACATTCATCAAAACTTCACACCGTGACTCTACAAACTCACTAAAACAAGTATGTTTCTATTACATGCTCCAATAACAGCTGGAGTAACGAAAATTCACGTCACCGAAACGTCAGGCCGGTTATATATAAAGTCCTCGACGACGAGACGCAACTAAGGGTCCCCCGGATTTCACGTCGACGTCGTCGAGTGACGCGCGCGCTGTCCTCCGCCTTTAGTTTCGTGTTTATTGCGACAGTTTGTTTAATGGCCCCGAATTTCCCGTCCACATACGTTTACCGACACTACTGCCTGTCGCTCTTTCGATTTTTTTTTGTTCCCCCCACCCCTCCTTTTGCCGAGTCCGCGCAGCACAGCTTCTGTCTCGCTATCTCTCGTTAACTTTGCCCCTCTGTCTTCTCGCGGAATGCACACGAGAGCGCGCGGCCGGGTATTGGAAGCTTTTTGCGCTTCGACTTTTCAGGTCACGAATTTTTTCGGCTGCTAATGTTGTAAGAGTTTATTTTTATCCGGTAAAAGGACGCTTTGTTAGCTAAAATATATTTTCGTGAAATAAACAGAATACCACTTAAATAAAGGGAGTCTGCGCAAAATTTCCAATAATTATAAATAAAGGGTGCTATTAAAAAAAAAGTAAATAAATATATATTTTCATAATACGAATTTATCAACCAATTATTAAAATTTAGAGAATTTAAGAAAGACCTTTTAACCTCACTATACACTGCTCCCGTTCCATCTATTCCAGTACAATAACCTTCTGGTTATCTTTATCAATTTCGCGCTCTGAAAATTCGCGCATTTCATTATCGCAGCGTTAAAAGTCGGAGCTTTCGTCCCATTTAATTAAATATTTATCCAATTTGATTAAAAATATCTCTTCGTTACCCAGCGAGATCGCGCGCACCTAGGATTTCTATCCCCCCTTGTTTCTTCTCTATTTTTCACGTTGGCTCTTCGGTCTTGTTCGAGCGCTCCTTCTCTTTTTGCCCCCTCGGAGTCTCTCATTCCCCTTGGCTTCTCCCTTTACGCGGGGAGAAATTGCAGCGGCGGAGGCCACAAATTTTTCGGCGCGCTCGTTTGTTTCGCGGAAAATCCATTTCTCCCGTCGCCCCGGTCCGACTCGCCCTTGTGCGTGCTACCGCTGAAAATTTGATGCCCGGCTTCGCGTTGTTGTTGCACTTTGCAGTTTCGTCGTTTTTCTCTCGAGCTGGTTTATCAAATTTCCACCATTGTTCAAGTATAGACGAACTAAAATTACCGTCATGCGCTATGATGAGTTTTCATCTAATTATGAATTTTCGATTGGATTTTATAATTAGTAGAACAAAATATCAACTTTGTTCGCAAGTTCTGTAAAATTGTAAGTATAAAATATTGACATTATCTTTGGTGCTCATTATAAAATATCGCTGGCACAATTTATTCTTATAGCTGTATTAATCTAAAGATGGAGTTTATTCTGCTCGAAATACCATGGACGAGACAAGTTTGCTGTAGTAGGAATCAAATTTGGAACTCAGTGTCAATTTCGCATGGAAGAATTATGTCTTAGATACCTGGGCTATTTTTCTCCGAGTCTTTCCGTGCGCATATTTTATTATTCCTTTATTTCTCACTGACTCAGCATATTAGTATAAGATCATCAATCCTGGAAAAGGGTCGCATTTCGAACGTTATGCCTCATTTGTCCCCATTCTGTATTAAATATTCCCCCTTGCGTGACACTCTGGACCAAGAAGTAAGACCATAATATATTTACACATTTATCTTGTGCGGATAATATACCTGCGTTAGAGCATATACGGCCCTATACGCCATTGTTATAAATTGATATTCGGCATTGCATTATAAAGAGGGCTGATGGTCTCAATTACAGGAAGGGCTGCGAGATGGATATCTGAACTATGCTTCCGCATTGGCCGAGGGTGTTCTCCGTTTTATCTACGTATTCCGTGAATTCTTCATTATTCGCAAATATAACAGGGAATAGTGTCTTCGAATATTGCTGTAATATGGCATTCCAAAATCATTCCTCATCGATTGCGTGATTAATTTTGAAAAATACCATCGTGTAAATAAAAAATGGATAGGATTGTTATTTTGTCACTTATTATTTCCTATTATCCAATATTAGTAAATCTGACAGAACCGGTCTTTATAATTTGTTTTATTACAATCGTTTACGTGATTCATGTCGTAATCGAAATAATTCAATGGAAAAATTCGTTTATAACGTTACTTCCTTATTAGAAATATTCGAAAAAGTCGCTTGACCAAAGCAATCCCCAGCGGAGCTTCACACTGGCACAGATATGAGGTAGCCCGGCGCGGGTCGTTCGAGAGCTGTCCGGAAACGCGCAGTCTTTCCGCATTTGTCCTACACCGGCACAGTCGGCGGTCACTACTTTTATTATTTGCCGGGTGCAGACGATAGTACAGCGGCCCGCGCGACAGCTCGCCTCCGCTCAGGATGTCCTCCACTTTCCGATATTTTCCTCGAAATCTTTCCGCGCTGGTTCGCCGAGATAATGAAAAGGGAAAAAATTCGCGCCGTATACGTGTGCGAGTATGTTTGTAGAGCGAGCTTTTTCCAGCTCTTTTTTCTATTCCTGCTGAATTCTCGCAACTAGTATCTGAATTTATATGTTCGGCGTTTGATTGATTTATTTGGTGAAATACAAGTTCTTATAAAACATAAAAAAAAAAAAATCCTTCAAAAAAATTTTTTTCAAAGAGCACTTTTTTTTATTGGTTCATATTTCGCAGAAATCAGTAGTGAAAATTCCATGAGAGTACATGTTTACGAAAAGTGAGTAAACTAACTATATATATATATATTTTTAAATATTTTATGGAATCGTATTTATGTACAATTCGTGGTATCCTTTCAAGGTTTTGTATATTGAAATGTAAAATAACGAATTCAAGAAAAATTCTAACAAGTTGGTATTATAAATATTTAGTTCGCCGTTCAAAATTCATTCCCTTAGGATAATAGTATAGATAAAAGTTTGATTTCCCACAAAATCTCGAGTTATTTACATTTACCTCTCGTACGTAGTTTGTTCATATCAACATCACAGAAATAAATGTAAATTCCATAAAAGCTTGATGTTTATATATAAAGTTAGTGAAAAACTAAAAATATCTTTTGAATTAGTTTATCGAATCGCATATAATTCAAGAACAATTCTAACAAATTTGTATTACCAAACAAATATTTCACCTTTCAAAAACGATGCAAACTATATACATTGTAAGTAATAGTATAATGGTATAAACAGAAGCTTGATTTCTCATACGAAAGCTCGCGTTCGATCAAACACCTTAATAGAGATATTTATTTACATTTGCCCCTCATACATTTTTCACCTATTCCACGGGGTGGCGAGAGCGTCATAGCGGTTTGATGACGCGATCGCGCCGACCCTTTTCACCGCACAAAGGACGTTAATCAAGCCCCCCTCCCCCCTCTGTCCGTTATGTCTACCACTAGTCCTTCTTCGGTGGTTTTTCCTTTATTTTTCCACCTCTTTATTTTTTCAGATCGAGCAGAAAGAGTGAGAGAGCGAGGGGTGACACGCGTGCTCACGGTGCGAAAAATTCGACAAACTTTAATAACCCCTGGCCCCCCTCCGATATACATACGTACGAGCCGGCGCTGGAAACTTATTCTCCGGGAGACGAGGATTTATCGGCCGACAAGGACATTGTTGATCGCGGATGAGGAGAAAGTTCTCGTGAGCTCGCGCGCGTGAGGGAGAGAGAGAGAGAGCGCCTGATTTATCGCAGATGAAAATGCGATCGAGCGTTATAAATCGCGCATGGTTTTCGTCCGATCATTTAGATGATATAGGGACGAGCGCGCGCCCTCTTCGTTATTTTTCGGCTGATTCGCGGGGAGAGGACTCGTGCCGATGGGGGGCGGAGTGTAGTGAGGGTCTGTGTATACGCCGCTGCGACGCGAGATTGTAATCGAGTTCGATGTTTTCGGGGCCGTCGGAGCGGAATATTTGCAATTTTTGCTACATTGTTTCGCATTAGTTTGTGCGTCTAAACTGTCGAAAATTAATTATTTGGGCTTCGAAGGGTCTTACCGTTCTGCTTATTCGCTTGAACTCACAGAAGATGTATTGCTGCAATTTCAGAAGAATATCCAAAATCATATTTTATAAAACTGTCTATTTTATCTTACATTTCTGTGCAACACTGTCCATTTTAAAATAGAAATGAGGGACTTATTTATATTAGACAGCTATTGCAATATAATATATTTACAACAATATCGGGAGGTTTAATGACAAACACGTAGTGGCGGACCAAAAAGTGCTTTTAAATTTAAATCAATGACTTTAACAATTTGAATGATTTCACAGCTATAATATTGATTTTAAGTGACAATTATTTAAACCAATGTGCAATTAGATTACGGCATGCGTACAAGGCTGTCCAAGAATCTCTCAAATGAGTGTAAAATAGCAACCGAGAGCGGAGAGTTGAACATGCACGCATCAGCGAGATATCACGCGAGATCCGCGACAAGCCACGAAGTTGCGGTGCGTGACCAGGAAAATATCAGATTATCCAACCGGACACATTCGAACTCCGGCAAGTAAACCTAGCAGAGGTGCAAAAGTGAGCTGAAAGATAAGGACGTCGAAGGACCGAGATAGCCAAGTAGCCAGCACACTTGATCTGGACGAGAAAAAGGAGTGAGAGTGTAAACGTGTACGTGAGCAAGAATTAGATATCGCCGTGTGAACAGCAACTCCGACGATAAGTTAGCCAGAGATGGAGAGGGAGAGATGAGGGGTATAGTGGTAATCCTCTCTCCGGCTGGACGTCGCGAGGACAAGCTCCGAACCGTCTGCTACCGAGAAACCAGCAGTCTGAGGCTCGCGATAATACTTACACGAGAGAATAAGAAACGGAAAGGGAGAGAGACGCATGGGTTTTCGAGTAATACCTGACTGGATTTCTTTCCAAATTTTGTGATTTGATCATTCGGAAGAGTTCGTCGTCTATGTGGTAATTGGGACTTGGGCGAATAGTTATCATGCACGAAATACCCGCTTTGCACATTTAATATTGAACAGCAATTACTGACCACTACTCAGTCGATTAATAGCAATTAATTCATCATGAACCGCTGACGTATGTATTGGTGCCTTTGATCCATCTGCAAATTGTTGTGGTTTTGTAACATTATTTAGCCATGTTTTCATAGAAAAAAAAATTTAATTTATGACTAATATGTGGGTCATACTCTAAAAAGTCTTTACACACACACACACACACACATGCACGCACACACACACACACACACACACACACACACACACACACACACACATATATATGCACACAGACACATATGCACACAGACACATATACACACAGACACATATGCACACAGACACATATACACACAGACACACATCTCACGTACGACTGATAGAACAGGTATAAGCTAAAAAACACCTCCACATCGGCTAGCGCGTGGCGAGGAAAAACAGCCCCTTCACCTCCCCCGAGCACTTTGCAGCGCGCTCACCCCCCGTCGGAGATGAGAGCCTCACCTTGAAGTCAGCAGCCAGAGCGAGCGGAGAAAGAGACGAGGGAGAGAGGAGGGATGGGAAAAAATCAACGCTCTCGGCTCTTTTTATCCCGGCGGCGGCGGCGGTGGCGCAATGCTTGATAAGACGTTGACGAATGACGCCGCGAGCGACGACGACGACGACTACCACTGCTGGCCTGATAAAACGCGGCCGTTATCTATCCCAGAGCGGCGCGCTGGAAAAAGAGAGCAAAATCTTTCCGACGCCGCTGCCGCCGACCCCTCTCTTTCTTTCTCTCTCTCTCTCTCGCTCTGACCTCGTGGCATCCTTAAGCCCCCGTGCACTCGAAAAATGAAAGTCCTTAAAGAGCATTCTCGCGCCGCAATCTCCCTCTTTTGTGCAACGCAAACGCGCAGAGCGTAGAGTTCGCGAGAGCGCGAAGCCATTACTTTAACTACGCGATGTATTATTCGCGCGTGAAGCTTTCTCTTTCTCTCTCTCTCTCTCTTTCTCAGCCTTTTTCGCGCGCCACCGTTATTTACTTTTGGTATATGCCGTGGTATACTACTGGCCTTTCTTGTCGCGCGCGAATTCGGGAGCCGAGTGATTTGTGAAGCGACGCTTCTTTGCCGCGGAAAACCCTAAAGAACGTTTCGAAGTAATTACCCCGATGAATGAGGTGAATCATCGTTGGTGCGCCGCGCACAGAGAGAATCGGATTTTTGTCTGCCGAAAGTAATAGACAGCAATTTCAAAGATCAAATAAAGCTAATGACGTTTAAGCTCGAATGTATTTCATTGTAAATAAGCGGGGAATTCAGTGTTTATAACCGCTAGATGAACTTGGAGCTTGCCGAATTAGAATTTTATTGTATAATTAAATTGGTAATTAACTTGCTTCATGTAATTTTGCATCTGTTAGCTGTCTCCTCTTATAAAGCTTTGTCAGTATCAGCAGCACTCGACGATGTTAATAATTATAATAAAATTTAAGCGTATAAGCAGCATTGAAATACATTTCCATCGCATTGGCAATTTCGTAGCGTCATCCCACGTTTTCTGCGACCGGTCTAACCAGCCGACGACGAGAACTCGAAAAAGCGCACGTCCCACGCCTGATCCTCGGTCTCCGAAGACTCGTCATCTTCCATAGCATATATTAACCGCGATGGCCGCGCCAAACGATATTAACTCATCCCAGCACAATAGCCCCTCTCTCCTCGCACCGCCTCTCCTCGCTTTTCTTTCAAAAATCGACAATGCGAGCAGTGCGCGTCACCCGAGAGCCGCGCCAAGACAAAAGCCCGCTGCTCCCCCGCCACGAGCGTGAAATAAAAAAAAACCCGAGATAACCTCACCTCTCCCTCCCTCTTCTTTCTGCTACTGAAGAGAGAGAGAGAGGAGGGAGAGAGAGCCGGTCGCTCGAACGCGCTGAATTAGTGATGAGTCCAGGGGGCAAAGGCCTGGCTTAGCTGTACCTAGAGCACAGGAGGCGCTCCTTCGGGAGGCAAAAGTGCACTTTAGCGGGCCGACTGCTGTTACGCCGCGCTGCGTTTGTGGGTTACGCGAACTCAAAGGCGCAGGAGAAAAGAGGGAGGGTAGGGAGGGGGAGGAATAAAAAGGATCGGAGCGCGTTATAGGGCTCCTAAGTCGGAATGCCGACGTGTGTAGTCGCACTTGTCAAACGTGGCGCCAGGGCTTTGAGGATACCCGCGTGCCGCCACTGTCGCCGCCGCCGCCACCGCAGCGCGATACATACTTTTAACTCGGCGCGCCCGAAAATTTCACGTATATGCCCGAATACACGACGCTCTAGCGTGGCAGTGCTTGACGATGCTTTACGTAAGATGTGCGGCTCTCGCGCTGTATGGTAAAAGTGGTGTTTTTGTTTTCAGTTATACGTTCGTGACCTAATGACCTGATACTTTTATTATTCCCAATGAAAAATACAAATTCATTGTTATAAAGATCTTGTGTATTATCCGACTAATGTAAATTATACATTAAATTATTATTAAAACTAATAAGAGATAATTGTTTGTTACAGGTGAGCGACCATTCCTCTCTTCACTCCACTTTCGTTTGGTAAAAAATATTACTCGAATTATACCATCGCCTGCGTAAGTAACCCATTATTCATCGTTCTTTATCTACCGAACTCGCGCACAAAACAATCCTAGAGACGCACAAGTGGACGTTTACGAGGGCAAAAACGCATAAAAGTGCCGGGGCCGCGTAAACGACGTTTACATCATTGTTAAAAATTCATTCGAAAATTTACAACTAAACTTTCCTCGAAATATTACCCCATAAAATTATTTTTCTCCCGGCCGTTGGTGCATCGTTCTCTCTCTCTCTCTCTCTCTCTCTCTCTCTTTCTCTCTCTTTCCTCGAAACTTCATCGCATCTCCCCGCAGCAGCGCCGCGCCGCGCGCGCGTGCGATAATTTTCAAACGCTAAGTTCGTCCGGCAGCGCTGACTCTATCCGGCGCTGTAGCCAGATGAAAGAAAAAAGAACTACTGCTTGTCCGACGCGGCAACGGGATGGGGGGAGGGGAGCGAAAAAAAACCGGCGCAAAATTCAAGCGGAAATAATTCAAGCGACGGATTAGCCGCCTATCTCGACTGATCCGATTACTCGCATAATCCCGCGCCTGGTCGTCGATTTAACTTGGTTGCGCACTACGGCGCCGCCACGATATATATGTATATGTATATACACATAGCTACTGCCAGCGACGCTGTGCTACACAGCCGTTGTAAATATACCAAACCGAAAGAGAGAGAGAGAGGGAGAGAAGAAGAGTAAGAAAGATTTCGATCTGCCAGATTGCATCTGCAAACACTCATTTTATCACTCGTGTGCCGCGCGACGCGTCAAAGTAAGCGAAGTAAAAGAGCCCGGGTGCTGTGCGTGTGTGTGTGCATGTTGTGTGTGTGTGTGTGTGTATGCATGACGCGAGCATATACTCACTTCTAAATATTGCAGACTCCCACAGACAGTCATTACGATTTCAGGGAGTCTTAGTGCACCGTGACCTCGATTACATATTGAGAGATCGGTGCGGCTATGTCTGGGGAGGGTGGGAGAGAGTTTTTCAGAAGAGGAGAGAGAGAGAAAGAGAGAGAGAGAGAGAGAGAAATGTATATTTGCAGCTGTCTGCGTGTTTCTTTTGCGGAATACAGATGCGAAGGAAAGTTTTATGAGCATATATCACTTCTTGCGGGTTGTACTGGAACAACATATTTGTTTTAGCGAAAGATTCGCTTTACTATTCAATTGCAGTATAGAGGATTCTTCAGTCAGATTTTTGCTATATACTTGCGCCAACTATTCATGTAGTATGTTGCAATAATATAGTAACTCGAATATATATATATACTGAAGCCGCATAAGCCTGCGGCACTTAGCTCCAAAGTAATCTCACGTTGATCAATTGTATCGTTAATTATGATATTATCAATATATCCATTAATTTTCCTAGGTCTATAATCGCACACTAGAGTAATGCGGATACCCAAATAGCTGCGCTTTGAGTATACAAAATATATAGTTATAAAACGCTGATGTGGATTAAAACCTTCAATATCTTTGAAATATTGTTATATAAAACAGTACTGACTGGAGACCACCTACCACTTCCCTAAGTCTCTTCATTTTGCAATATTTTCAAATCGACTGTCCAATACAATTAATCCAGTATCAGAATACTTTGCGACTGAAATGCCACATCGTCCATAGCCCCATAACGCACCTCGTGATTAATAATGAAAATAAATCCACCCCCGCGTGTCTGTCCCAGGCGAAAGAGGAAGCAACTGCTCCCTCTAATTAAATTAATTAAATAACCCTTCCAGTCCGGCCATTCCACCTCGCCGCTCCGCTCGCCCCCCATAATGAATATCGCAATAGCGCAATTAATTAATTAACCCAGTGGAGCTCCCGGCCGCGCCCTGGCAGAAAAACAGAAAGGAAATTTCGCCCTTCATTTTGACATTCATCGAGCGACTTTTTCTTCGAGCCATTAATAATTACGCGGCTAATTTGTTGCGGCGGCGGGCGCCATCCTAATTGAGAGAGAAAAGCTGGCGGGAGAGAGGTGAGAGGCGATCGACTCCGCCGATAATTAACTCTCGTCGAGAGCCGTATTTATCGGATATCTCGCGGATCCCAGTCGCGTGTGCGTGCGCGCGTGCGGCCGGAATATAATATCGCAATAACCCAAGCCAAGCAGATTTCGCGAAATTGCTTTATAATCTCGGAGATACACTCCGGTGCTCGGCCGCTTCTGCTTGTCTCTGTGTGGCCGTGTTTGTGTGCACGTGTAATATGTGTGCACGCGCACGCGCGTCTATGTGTGATCGATTTGGCCTTCTCTATGACGGCGATTATCTAAGCAGATCCGCAACTCTAAGTACAGACGCAGCCACACAGAGGCGCGCACCTGTATACAGAGAGCGAGAGAGGAGGGAGGAGAGATAGCCAGACGGAGCAACTTCGTCAACTTGACTAATCTTCGAGCTAACCCGGGAGACGCTTTAATCCCAGTGCTGTGAGCGAAGAGGAGAGAGAGAGAGCCAGTTGCCTTTGAAAGGACACATGCCGGCAAAAGGCCAGTAGAGAGTGAGGGAGAGGGAAACCACTCGCCACTCGAATTAAAATTATTCGACCACTTGCTCGCTGCCGATAGGAGTTACGGACGCTTGCACCAGCACTTCCAGAGAAGTAAGTCACACGCGTATCTGTGTGTGTGGGTGTCCAGAAGGCGATCTTTTGATTAGGCATTGATGAAGATGCAGGTGGGGATCGTCGCGGCCCAGTGCTGACTAAGGGCCAAGTTGCAAGTTGGCTCGAGAATCGGAGGCCATCGTGCAGAGAATGACAAGTGTGTATAAATAGTCGTTTCAATGGGTCGGTGTTCGGGTGAACTTAATAAGGTTCGTTTGGTTGAGGGTAGATTTAAAAAAAATTGAAGAAAAAGAAATCTACCTATGTGAGTATTCCACGTCAATTTATGAATCACATAGTTATTTTGAGAAAGGCTATTCCATATGTTCTCTTTATAAACAATTAGTAAATGGATCAGACAAAATTTATGTGATATAGAGTTGAGGTACTCTGTTCTCACTTATATGAATAGCTGTTAAGATAAATGTCAAAATTATTGGCATTAAAGAATCAATAACGTGAAACTTCTGGAATAAAAATTCAATATAAACATTGAACTATAAATATAGTTCTCTAAATAAATTGTTCATTCAATTTTTAAAGGAATTATAAAAGTCTATATATATAGTCCAGGAATCAATTTGTAAATGAATTCTGCAATTCAAAATACAAGAGCTAATTGACAAACACTCGAGGTCGTAGACTTATATTTTTTGAACCCTTGTATAAAAAGAAAACTAGGTCACTTTACCACCATGAATAATTTATGCTGTCGAGACCAGATTTAAATTCAATTGTCAAATAGTATCTTAAAGCGTTGTTTGCACTTTTTGCCACAAAGTAAAATGTATAAAATAACACATATTCACTTAAATATAAAATTGTTCCAAGGCCGCTTTTAAACTTACACCACTAGCTTTTTTTTTTTTTTTTTAATTTCTAATGGCAGAACATATGTTTCCCTCAATGCTGGCAAACTCGAAAAAAATCCTAAAAATTAAAAAAGGAACTTAGTTCCCAAAAATATCACTATAGGTCAGCATGATAAAATATCAAGAAACACTAACGTGTGAAACGTTTTGTTAAGAAAACGGATATTCCAAGCGGACTGGTAACTACATTATTTATAAATATCTTCAGAAGTGTGACATAACTGCTGCAGAGTCTTCTTATTCCAAAAATAAAATGTTAAACTCACCTAATACCTCAGATATAAGGAAAATTATTGATAAAATGGGCTTGAGAAGTAAAAATCGTTGCTGATATGAATTGACATGTCATTTTTTTATCGAGGACCTTACAATTTCTAACTTTGCTAACGTCTTATTTTCAGCCAGATCGAATTCTTACATTCCGGACAATATGCCGCTTAGTGTCATAGAACGCAAACGTGCCTTTTCTATTCCCAGCTTTATTAAATATAAAACGATGCGAAAATGCCACCTTACGCTTTATTATGGGTCTCAAAAAGTATGACCACATTACACCATATCTCGCACTGACAATGAGATCCATAGTCTTCCTGCGTTCATATTGTAGATGTCTTTGTTTATTTATCAACATTCTCCTCTCATCCTTCACGCAGTACTTTGTCGAGAATTTTCACTTTTGTTCAAGCAACGAGACACGATCCGAAGGTTATTCAGATTTAGATTTAGAAATAGCAGGCATGCTACTGTACTGTACACGGAAAATAATGGTTGGTTCCAGCAACCAAAAAATTGGGTACTGTAACCATCTGAATTGGCTAGTAAGTCTAACAAATTTAATATAAGTAACTACTTACGTCGTTATAGCGACGTAAAAATGATTGGTGGCACCAATATTTGTTCGTTAATTTAAATATCTTCTTTGTTGTGTTTAGTAAACAACCAGTTGGTTAGAATAACCAATCCTTTTTTCCGTGTACTGAAACTATATTTTATTTACCTCCAACTATACTGCGATTTAGCTTTTATTTTTTACTCGTGATATTCTTCATCCATTCTTTACACTTTGACTAGGCCTATAATAGATCGTTGATTGATCTCTTAGTCGTTGAAAAAAAATACTCTCTCTCTCTCTCTCTCTCTCTCTCTCTCTCTCTCTCTCTCTCTCTCTCTCTCTCTCTATCTCTCTCTCTCGCTCTCTCACTGTCCCTCTCTTTTCTCTCAACTCTGCGCACACCTACGCTTGGCAAGTTTCGCAGTGTCTTTTCAAGCGCGAAAAAGAAGGAAGCAGTACGGGAAAAACGTTGGTGACGCCCCGTAACCGAGTGCGATAACCTCCACGCTAGTGCAAGCTTCTCCTAGAGATGGACGTCATGCATTGTTTGTCGTCAACATCATCGTCGTTGTTGTTTCTGGCCCTCGGGGCCTGCGAATAGGGCGCGCGTTTAGTTTCTGATGTAGAATATAGCTGAGTCCTTATTTCTTCTGGCTCAGAAAATTTTTCGAAATCGAGCTGAAGTGAATTAAAGAGATAAACCATATTTGTCTTATAATGTATAACATTTCTGGGGAAATTTATAAGCGAAATTCATTTTATGTTATTGAATGTGTATGAAATAATTTTGCAATGTTTGTCTTTATTAGAAATAATTAAATTAAATTAAATTAAATTTTTAGTTTTTTAAGGATTTTATTGCCATTTTATAGCACGGTGTGCGCGCACACTGTGACTGCTTAAGGCACAGATAGGCGTGACAGCAGACTTAGAGGTAAATGTGCTATAAAATAGTATACGACTAGTGGGTACTTATAGTGTCTACTTAAGTATGTTCTCACATCATAGTTTTTGGTAAGATTCTTAAACTATATGAATTGTGATTTTTGGGATTTGAAGTGACGGCACAAAAGGTGTCCACACGATAATCAGAGAAATTGAGCGCACGCGTGTAGGAATTGATGTAATGATTGCGCTTTGATTTGGCTTGGATTATTACGTATTATCGTTGTAAAAAAAAAGATTAATAACAACGCGAGTGTAAGAAATGATTTAGGAACTGGTGTGTAATGTTGCGTAAATAGATAATCCCTGACGTGGATAAAAGCTGTTTCCGGGATTATGTGAAAGACAACTGCATCAAATATAAAATCTTTGCCAATTTATGGATTCATAAATAAATTTATGTTAAGTAAATATGTGTACCCATTTCAAAAATCAAAATAAATGAAGTTACAATACCAAGTTTGTGTGAAATAACTAATTCTTATTAAATCTAATTAAGAATATTTACATCAGTTTAGGAAAAACTTTTTGTCTATATCGCAACATTTGCTATGACAATTTAGATATACTCACAAATTTAATAACAAAATATTTTACGAATTTCTAGAAAAAACAATATTTTAATAGCAAACAGGTATGCTGTTCTGTTTTATTTTTCCTAAACAATTTTTTAATTTTTAGAAACTACGCTTATACATGCGAACTAAATACAAAAATATACACCGCTATTTATTTTGTTTAATATTGATATTTTTAGAAATACTTAAGTAGTTTTTCGATATAGTGTGCGTAAAAAGCGATTTTACACATTCTGTCAATTTTGAAAATTGCTTTTACGCCCCCTGTATCGAAAAATATCGTTTGATGCATATGTGAAAGATGAGTCTACACTTGTGATAGAATCAACACTTTGGCACTTGTATATTGAAATATACTATTCTGGCACTTAACATTTAAAAAAATATATAAAAAATTCATAAGCTATAAGTCGATAAAAATTACAATATACTTTAAACTTAGTAGGAAAAAAAATGCTACAGCCTAGATAAATATTTTTGGAGTGGTAGGCAGGCTTTCCACCAGTGTACTTAACAGATAGAGTTGCAAGAGATCCTGTAAGAGAAAATGTTATTCAATATAATTTTCGTCCCATTTATTATTCAAATTAATTTAGTAGTTAGTGAAAACTTATGGATGAATTTGATAAGTCAAGAAATAACAAAATCAATTAAACCTTATCAACTAACAATTTTCATAGATTACAAACAATCATTTTACTTACCTCAATATAATTCACTAATGAAAACATTTCAATATCAACCAAACACCATTATTGACTATGAACATATGGTAATGTCTGAAAACAGTCGAGTGTTTTATTTACCCGCATTACAATCTACAATTTATTTAGAACTTCGCAATGAACTAAATCATCCACAAAGTCTACTACAAGATATGAAACAGCATTTAAAATTTTTCGTTCAAATAGAATCCCGAGCTATGAGACCAAAATTTTTAATAGTTATATTTAATAATGATGTATTAACGTGTGATGTGTTACAACCTATCTTTAATCTCTCATGGTCTTACAAATTTTTAGATTTCAGTATCGTACAGTTAAACTTATATCATGGCAATATTACCGAGCAATACATATTTTATTATAATCCATTTTATAATATATGTGAAAAACGAATTTTTACAAGAAATATACAGATTTTTCCAGACAAATTAGTTAATTTAAACCAATTTAGCTTAAAGGTCCCAGCTTTTATTAGAATCCCATTTTTCAATTATGAAGAACGAAATGGATCGATAAAGCTGTTGGGTACATATCAACCAATCATTGACATTTTGCAAGAAAAATACAAATTTTCTTTACAGTATTTTCCAGACAGAAGACGAAAGATAGCTCCTACAGAAATAGTCAAAAAAGTCCAAATACTTTTTAAAAATGAACAAATAAATATGGTACCTGACCCTTTTCCTTTGGGTCACGTAAACGACGTTCTTGAATTGCCAGTCAGTTTTACGTGTCAGAAGTACGTTGCTGTTGTGCCAGTTTTACGAATAAAAAGAGTACACATACCACTAATTGTAATTTTCTTTACACTTTTACTACTATTGAGCATAATGTGCATTACTTACATAGCATATGTATTAAGAATTATTAGAGAAAAGTGGAAAATGTTAGATATTCTACAGTTAATGTTGGGAATATCTGTGAAAACTATTCGAGTCAGAAGATCAAGTGAGAAAGTATTATTTTGTTTGTTTAGCTTTATGTCTATTATATTATGCAATACTGTTTTTACCAAACTACTTGATGTAACAGTTGTAAATGATGAAATAAGTTTTGACACTTTTAAAGCAATCGATGAATCACCTTTTAAGCCCCACATTGATAAATTATTTATTCATGTCTTAAACGGAATAAATCGACACATTCAAAATATTAAGTCAAAAATTACGCTAGTAGATAATATCGATTTATGTATAAATAACTTAGTTAGAGATAGAAATTGTATTTGCATAATGACAACATGGAGAGCAAAATTTTTTATTTCGAAGTATGTAGATTCCAGTAGAAATCCAATAATGAAAATGGCTAAACCTTCATTTTATTGTCTCAAAACGGCATATCTGTTTGAAAAAGCTTCTCCTTACATTGAGAAATTTAGTAAAGTCATTCAAAAAATCGATGAATCTAGACTTTGGAAACAATGGGATCAAGTACAAATATATGAGACATCATCAGATTACAATGGAAGCAGCGAAATTGTTGAAAATACTTTTTTACGGTATCTATATGCACTTCTACTTATAACATATACATTATCGATTGTAATTTTCACTGCTGAATTATTTATGAAACGTTATTATTTATAAAATGTTGTGTTTCTTGAATTTATTATATTAATTGTTAATGTAATGATTTAATCGTTGATATGCATGTGTGTACTTAAGCTGTGATTAATATAAATAAACTTGAATTAAAACAGAATATTTGTGTAATTAACAATTTGACTTTAACCTACGTATAATTTTTAAACCGATATATCCAGCTACCGAACTTATTCAATAGATAAGCAATCTTTGAAAACAAACTCTCCGCAAATTTTTAAAACTACTAAAACAATTTTACTCCAATTATCGTTTGCCAAAGAGAACCGACTTTTTTATAAACATTTTGTTTTTCTTCTAAGAAAAATGTTTTCTCTTAGGAGCGACCACTCTAAAAAAAATTTTTTACACGCATTTTTCAGTACTCATTTACTGAAATGGAAAGGCAAATTCGATGAAATCTGTTGTTATATGGACACTCATACGTGTATCATCCAATTTCCTTCTTTAATTACATAAAGATTCAGATAAAACAGGAATAAGAAATTTTATTATCATTGAAATAAGCCTTTAGAGGTCGTTTTTCACTTTTAACAATCAGTTTTTCAGAACACACGAGCGCGCATGGCCCACAATGATAGCATGAATTATGTATAGTCGATTTTTTGTAAAAATATGAGCTATTCAATCAAATAACAAATGTTCTTAAACGAATTACATTGTAGTTTTATTTTTGCTAAAACCGACAAATTAAATCATTTTACTAAGACGTCTTTTTTCGTCTCTGTAAACTAAATGTCTACATCAATGACACCTTTGGAAGACGATCAGATAAGTATCTCGGCGGCAGGTCACGACGGATACTACGACTTTTTCATCTCGACGTTTCGTTGACATTTTTAACGTGATATATCTTGATTCTTGAGTGGTTTCCACTACAACATTTTGGCCTACTCTACTACTTTGGATCTACTGTAATGCAGTATTGAAGCTTGTTAGCGCAAATATTAAATAAAAATTATTTTGTAAATAAAATCCTTCAGAACATGAGCCAATAATAATGACAAAAATATTTTGGATAAAAGAATTTGTTGAAAAAATTACGAAAAACCTATTTTTTTTGTTCAATTCTTGCAGAATGAATACTAGTATATTTCTGCTGACAATTATTCATCGCTTCTAAAATATTTTTTTATATCGTTGGATAAATATTGTCTACTCCTTGAGGTCTCATCTCATGGAAAAGTAAAAATTTCACCACAAACTTTCCCAGCAAAGTTTTCATTTAAGCTCTCACGTCGCTGGTCAAAGATAGAGCCCCGCAAGGGTTCAAGCTCCCTGGCACGTCGGCACATACTTGCACCACTTGCTCCAGACATACACACACACACACACCCCAGAGTCGCACGTAGAGGAGGAGAAGAGGAGTCGCGCGGCAAATATCGAAGGGCGAGAGAGAGCAAACGAAAAATGTCACGCCGGGGCGACATATAGAAAGCGTTCGAGTCAGTCGTCCGGAGGCGTCAGCGTGTACAAAGATAACACGCGAGGATTGCCCTCTCTCTTTCTCTCTCTTTCTCTCTCATGTCCCGTCTTCTCTACGGTTGACCTACTTGTCGTCGGTTATCACTCCGCCCGGGATATTTAGAAAAAAGACGAAGAAGACAACTCGGCGGGTGCCACGTCTTTTTTCTCTCTCGCTCTCTTCTGCTCTCTCTCTCTCTCTCTCTCTCTCTCTCTCTCTCTCTCTCTCTCTCTCTCTCTCTTTCTCTTTTGCTCGCAGCATCCCACAAGGGCATTAAAGTGATTGAGTATGCTGATGAACGAGCCTATAAATACGCGAATCCTTCCACTGTCTCTCCGGGGGTATATAGGAAGGCAAGCGTCTTCTTTCTCTTTTCCTCGCTCGCTTCCCGACCTCTTTCCCGGGGATTGATTGATAAATTTGCGGGCGATTGTTTTTCCAACGGAAGAGCGTTTTTCCCTCGCTGCTTTCTCCTCGCCCCCTCTTCTCCCCCCCCCCCTCCTTTTTTAATGGGCTTTAATTCGTCGGGCGGCCAGGGCGAGGATGGATCGGGAATTCATTATTGGAAGCGCTAAGCCTTACATTGTTCAAAATAGCTCGGCAATGTAATCTTCGATTAGCGGCAGCTGAAATTCCCATGGAAATTGGATATTGGTTTTACGATCTTTCTTCCGACTACCATTTTTTGCCGAGGCTTATTTTGACCAAAAAATAAACCTGCAGACTTTGAGTAATTGTCTTCAATTAATGACATCGATTAGATTTATTATTAAAGGGTTCTCGAAACTGTCAAAAACGTTCGATTGTAATTAGTAAAGCTGATATAATATAAGGGATAATTTATAGAGTAAACAAACGATTTCCGAGGTTTCAAAATAATATAAGGTGAAAGAAGTTTGAGTTATGCGGTTGTAATTGAGGCTTGAGTAAAGGACTTGCTACACGCATTGATGCGAAAAGTCGAATTTCGAATACATCAAGGGGAATGTTAATCAAGCATTAAGTGGCGCTGCAAAATTACAGTCTTGTTGAAATCAGCCAAACCATGATTTAATGGCATATATGCGAATAGCAATTGGGAAACCAATTACGTTTAATACAATCAATTTACAAGTAGCTAATAGTGGTGTCGTAACTATGACAGTGGTAAGTATCGGAAACCTGAAAAGCAGCGTAATTTATTGTTCATTTCAATCGCTTTTGTAATTAGAAAGTTCTTTCACTAAATATAGTGAGAGTAAATAGTAAAGTATATATTTATCAAATTTTTCAATTTTATTTGAGTTATTAAGTAGAATTTATAATATTCTTAAAAAAATTTTAAACTTTATCATAAAAAGGCAAAAAAATCTAACGGTACGATTCAATTTAGCCATACGCCTTATTGCCAAGTAAACAATTGAAATCCGTCCCAAAAAAGTCCCGTCGTGATGAATCAATCATCGCGCATTTAATTAATGCGTCTCTCCTCCACCCTCACCCGCTCTCTCCGTGTTTTGGCTAACCGTACACTCTGGCCACTACTAGCGCACCCCGGGCGGGAGTGGATAAACAAACACACGGCGCGTCCCTCAGTCCGCAGTACAAGGACGATCATTGGCCCGCATATACACCAACGCGTTCGTGTACGCGCGTCTGCAGTGACGCAAAGCGCGACGCAGAAGGAGAGCGAGTGGGAGGGCGACTGGAAGCAGTAACTCGGAAAAAAAACGAAAGACGGCCCAAAAAACGAAGAGTCGGCGCCGGTTAGAGCGCCCAGCGGTTCTGCGCCCCCTCGCACGCGTTTACGTATACGTATTACGAGCGTTAGAAGAAGTAGAGCAGAACTGGCAAACGATAATGTCGATAGAAGACTGAGGGGAGAGTATAGCGTTGCCCAGTCACCTACATAATCGCCTTCTCTCGGCCGCATTGCAGCGCTGATTCGCGATGTCGCCCCCTCTAGAGCTAGAGGGCTAGGATGATGACTATAGGAGATCAGCGATAATTAAAGGGCGCCGCGCGAGCACCGACATCCCTGCCGGTGTTGCTGCGTGCGTACATCGCATCGGGAGAGGAAAGAGATGGAGCAGGGCTACGGCACACGAGAGGTGTGATTATGGGCGCATGTGCGGGCGTTCTCGACGTGCGGATAGAGGATTTGTGGGTGGCTGCGGCCGCGGCGCGAAAGGGAATTGCAGCGATCGAGAGATTTCAGGATGAGGCTGTTGAAAAACAGAGCCGCGTGGTATAATAAGGGAGTCGCTGGCTTAGCCGCGTATAATACGCGATTTGTCTGTTATTCGTGCGCCGTTCATTATGGGTTGAGTAATAACTACAGAGGTTAATCTTGATAATTGAGTGTATTCATTGTTACTGAAAGTAACGTATACGTATTAATAATTTGTGCATAAATTACGAAGTTCATCATTGTTTAATTTTACAAGTTGAGAGTTATTTATTATTTATTATAAACAAGCCAAATGAAAGCGAGCGAACAGTTTTATTAATCTACGCATTCCTAATAAATGGTACGCTCGATTAAACTATTTATCAGGCGTTATATGCCAGAGAATAATCCCCTTGTTCTAATATTCTCGTAATAAATATTTCCAATACGTGGATTAAGAGAAGTGTATCGTTGCCGTAAAAAGCTGCTTTGTGGATTAACAAAAATATTCCTTTTCGAACCAAACCTCCATTACCAGCTCTTATCTAAAAATCATTGCAGTATGCTTTCTAACATGTTCGCGCTGTCAGTGAACACTAACGATTGTTTGTAAATTTAATTGTAACAATTTCTGTTCTTTTTTTTATGAAACCAGAAAAGATTTCCCCTTGCTTCATAAGAACCATTCCTCCGCGTTGTTTTCCGTGGCGCGGTCGCTTTGAGGCGCGTTAATTAATTAGAGGAGAGGCCACGTGCGCTACTCACACGCTCCGGGGGATTAGAGGCCCGTGCGCGGTGCGGTCCCCATTCGCGCGGCCGCCGCACGCGATTGCCGATGGCTTCCCCGAAAGCTTTGACGCGTATTTTGCGGGATGGCGAGTAAGGGAATAGGTCGACGAGACTGCAGTGCTTTTTTAATTGAAAGATGGAAAAGATTGCGAAGTTGTGGAGGCCTCTGGAAAAGATAGATGGGAGATTATGCTGGCTACTGAAATTGTCTAAACCATTATATTTTTTTAAACTTGTAATGGTATAACTCGAATCTTTGTATGAATTTGATCCTTTATAATAGTTTACACAAGTATTCGCATTTAAATGACAAGATTTCAACGAATTTTTGAATAATTCGTTTAAATCAATTATAGCTTTAAAGAATTAGTCTGTTCCATTAAATTCGTTGACATGAATAATGATAATTTTAGCCATCTTAAAGTAACAGCTGAAAATTTAAACTCTCAAAGTGGACATGTTATTTCACCTATACTATTTTAAAATGTCATAACGGTATGAAAGCATAAAAATGTCGATTTTATGAAGCTGAACCTATCTTTCAGTATAGTCCTTCGGGAACCGTTTAAAACTTACTAAATGGCAGAGTACTCGTAGCTCTTTCACGAACAGTGTGGATTTTTCCCTATAGTTTTCTTCAGAATTGCTCACTTTAACGATCGTTTAAAAATTTTATCTTAATATTGGCTCGTGGGAAAGGGAACAGTTGGAATAACAGCTTTTATTCATACTTACTAATCTCTTTTCAGTTTTAATTTTCACTGAAAATCGCCTGCAGTATGCGCATAGCGAACGAAATTCTCGTAGACCTCTTTTCCCTTTACTCACGAAAAGCGAATTCACGGAAAAACAAGCGGTCTCGCTTCTTTTTGCGGGCAATAACCAAGGGGGAGCAATTCGCGGAACGCATTAAACGACCCGAAGGTGTCGGGGCAAACCTTTGCACCATCGTGCGGACTCCGGACGAGAGCAAACAAGTATTGCTGTAAACACGCTTACTCGCCGGGGATGAAAAGCGCGCGCGAGAAATATGGTTATATCGGCGCTGGCTTGTTTCCTTTCCTTTCCTCCTCGACAGCGAGTGGATTCGCTCACCCTCTCTTGCTCTCCCTCTCTTTGCGTATACACAGAGAGAGAGAGAAACAGAGAGCCAGTATAAGTGGCGATATCGGGGACAGAATTGCGTCCGAGACTCGTAAAGGCCTGGGCGAAGGAAATAGAAAAAGGCGAGAGTATAGCGGCGAGACGACAGGGAGGGAGAGAAAAAATAAAAGCAGTGCCAGAGCGTATAGAGCGGGAAAAGCGGGGAGGCAATGAATAGAAAGGCGAGACAAAGGAAGTTCAAGGAGATTTGCTGTTATTGTTCGATAAATTATTTCTGATTGGTTTTGTCAACTGTTGTTCTGTGATCGCGTTTGATGTCTAATTTTGTATTCTTTTATGAACATCGCGCGATTTTGTTGTACTTTTAAATAAATAAGTAAATCAATGCGTCAGATGTTCAGGGATAAATTTTTTAACTTCTCAAGTCTTTTATTCTTAACAAGCTGTACTTACTTTTTTACAGTAATTGCCCGAAAAATTTTAACGTTGGTCAATCTTCATTTTATTTTAAATTGCTTTGAAGTTTTGAATTTTAAATATATAGCTATTAAATAAATAATCAAGAAGATATTACAATAACACTTCAGGTTCATATATTAGTATTATATTTGAACGAAAAAGCATACATTCTTAACTTGCACCTTTCAACAATGAATGTTTCAACAAAGAAGGAAAAAACAATTTTTAAACGCCAGTTATTATGTGGTTTAAGTGATTCTGAAAAATGGTTTTGATCCCCCTATGACAACTATAATAATTACTTAATAAGAACTGCGTCATTAAATTCACGTATCTTATATATATTCTTCAGATCTTCTGAGTACCTTTAAAAGTAAGTCCTCATTCCAATAAGATAAAATAACACAATTAAACGTTCAAGACTTCAAAATTTTTGGAAAGAAGATTTGCCTATAACCGCCAACACCCCATACAAATAACGCCAATAAAACGCCCAACATCAGCAGTAGCAGCCGCCGCCGCCGTCGCAGTGCACTTCGGAAAGAAGAAGACCCACGTGCCAGAACCGCGCACGGAACTATCCCAGAGAACACACACACACACACACACACATACAGTCACAACTAACTGGAGGCGGCGAGTCCGGGCGAGCACGTCGCCTCCGGACTCCCCGGCATCCGCAGCCGGAGGCGGCGAGTTTCGATTCGGCAATTCATTCGTGCCGGGGACGTTCACGAGCCATATAGCAGTGGCGCCCGCTGAAAAACTGCCCTCTCCCACCTCCCACACGTACGTGTCTGCGTGTGCCTGTATTATATACGCGGCCCGTAAACCCCGCTGTCCCTTCCTGCATGGAGGCGCGCGCGTGGTTATGGCCGCGGTCGGTGTATATTGTCCCGAGGGCGATTCTTTCTTTTTTTTCCTTTTCCTTCGGACAGTCGTCGTCGCGTCGCTGGATTTGTCGTTTTGTCCTTGCGGTTGTTGTTTTCGGCTGTTGTCTCGAATGCTTATGGTCGGGGAAGGAGGGTGAGGGAAGATATGCGCTTGCGATGGGGGGAGGGGGAGAAGAGAATGGGGTGATTCGGGTCGTGTGAAACGAAGACGATCAGACGGTGGCGATGGGTTCTGCGTGGTTTGCAATGGCTTGGCTTTGAAAGGCTGACAATTCGTTGTTCGGGATTGCCTCGTGGAAAATGGAAAGTTTTCGGGCTGAACTCTGTAGAATATTTTTATTTTTGTTAGGAGAGTAAACTAAATACGTTAATTGTCATTAATTTTTTAAACATTTAAAGTTGCAGTATTTACATACAACCATACATCTGACAATGACATTTTTTTAAAAAACAAATGCGTAGAATGTATTATCCATGTTTTTGACGGGGTTGTAATATAAAATTCTATCATGCATTTTGTTCGTTTATTCACTGAACTCTAAATAATTATTTATTGACTGATGTCTTGACACTCCAATATTATAACAAACAACGTAAAGCAGTAAATTATTTGTGTCACTCTCTTCGATAGACATTTCTCCATCAGATATTTCTCAAGAATTAAAAATGACCAATTGATTTTTATTCAGTTTTACAACCTTCCAAATACCTAAAACTATATATAAGCATACGCTTAAATTATTCTATTCATCAACATAAAGAAATGGTACGGAAAAATGTATAATTCCTCTCTTTCTTAAAGCCACAGCAAATCCAAATTCATACATTGTTTCAGAAGATAATAAATCTATTGAAATTAATAAATCAATATACCGCAAATAGCAGTACACCCAGCTTCATATTAGAGTCATATCGTATCAGCAGACTTAAATCTACATCCACCACCTCTGCAAACGGTAAAATTCCTTCAGCGCCCTACTGTTCAAACACTCTAATTAGCGGCTGAAAGCCCCCGACAAAACCTCCTTAGCCGGCGTCACCCTTTACAAAAACGCGAAAAAACAGAAGAAGAAGAGGGGGAGAGAGAGATAACAAGCGCAGCGACGAAGGAGGAGACAAAAGAAGAGAACGCGAGCAGGAACCGTGCTTCTTGCGTTTCTGCTCGGAAGGGCTTCCTATGCCGCAGGTGGTAGCCCAAAGCGAATTCGTCCTGCCGAGTGTAAAGACCTCATCCTATTCCTGCTCCGCCTTCCTTCGGCGAGAGGCCCGCGCGCACTCGCACCGATGTTCCCCCTCTCTCTCACTCCGACTCTCCCGCTTCGCGCTTCGTTATCTCCCGCGCGATGCTCTCGGCTATACTATAGGGCTTGATGGTGGCGGCTGCTCGAGGATTCGATGTTCGAGTTCCAGCAAGTTGTACGGATAGTTGCTAATTTCTGACAAGTAGCGGTTGCAGTTTCATTCTTTTTTTTTTAAATTTATTTTTTGAGTAAAAGTTTTGTTTGTTTAAAGTTTAGCAATCCTCTCTTTAAAAAGTGATAACGGAAAAGTGAGGCCGAAATAAAACGTTTCTATAATTGACTTTTTCGTATAGTCTCAAATGCCTGATGAATTAGTGTTTGACGATTTAAAAGGACGTATAAGATAAAATATCTAATGTAAAAATGTGTGTACTCTTAAAATTGTAACCTGAAAAATTTTGTATGTAAAATAGTATTATTAAAATTAATTATAATATAATTGAAATACAAAAGTAAGTAAGCAATTGCAAAAGTTACATAATTCAAATGTAAAAATTGATATAAGAAGTTGAGACTTATCATTTAGCAAAACCATTTAAAATTAGAAATATTTAACAAATAAAAAAAATTATACGCGCGTGGAATCTTGCTAGTCCATTAAAATATACAAATATACGGAACAAATACTTGTGCAAAATTTAATTTTAATTTTCATTTAACTATTCGTCTTTATAGTCGAAACACTGCATTTAACCAGAGCTAATCGCTTAACATCTTTAAAAATTCCGATAGGGATCATGCTGTATAAAGGCTCGTGAGCAATACCCGTATCAACGCACACCCGTGTAAACACTCGATTAAAATCTCTCCGCTTTGCTTTCCCTTTCCCCCCTGCCCTTTTGTCCACCACACCCCTCGTATTTTCCCTTTTCGTCTCTTTCTTCCCGTTTCGCTTCGACTCGATGTATGTTTTTCCTTTGTACCACTCATTATTTTCTCACTCCCCTTGGTTTCTCACCTTTTTCTTGCTCTCCACATTGTCGCGGCTCTGATATATTTATGGCGTTTTGTCGATTCATACCGACAAGTACAGAAGGCAGCTGAATTTTTGATTTTTTAAAGCGGAACAGATGTGAATATTTTGTTAAGCGTGTTTGTAGTGCGTATTTACTAATACGATATCAATTAGTATTTTGCAAATCTTTATTATATTTGTTATTAATCGTAGTCATCAGTTGAATGTTCTTGAAGTACTTGAATACAATATATTGTTAACCAAATCTTTTGTCGGCTAGTATCCCAAATATAGAATGCGAGATCTCATATCAAGAAACGTTTTATAAATAAATGACTATAAGTATTCTTAATACTACAGATAGGTGCATAGAACCTTGGCCTAAAGATATTATTAAACCTATATAAAATTTATCAATTATAAAAATAGCATGAGATGAATTGAATTTAATAGTAAAAATCGATTCCACATATAGTTGAGAACAATTATTTATTATACATAGATTGACGGAGAAAAATCATCTTTAACATTAGAATTATTTGCAGTTTATATTAAGATTATTAAAAACTTAATTTATTAGTAAGAGACATATCTACAGTAAATTTCGTTCGCAAAAATCTTTCTAAAATCTTCTTTCGAACTTTCTTTCGAATTTTCTTTCGAAAATGCAGAGCAAAGAAGCTTACCATCTCATGTTTGTATCAGTAACAGCTCTCAGATAGCCGTAAACATGCTTTTGTCCAAATTTTTTCTGGTGATTTTCTTACATGCTCTAGAGTCATTTCTTTATTAAAAGTAGAAAACACGAGAAAACACAAAATCCTACTCTCTAATATTACACTTATTAAATAAATAAAAACAGTTAGTTTATATTTAGATAACATTTATACCAACATTATTTCTCAATAAAGTATCAGCTTTCTAAACGAAAATATTACTTATGTCGACTGTAATTTACTATTCACTTATAAGAATTTTTCAATCGGTCTTACAGTCTTATAAATTAAATAAAATAATTATGAGTATATGAAATTAAGTAATGAATCAAACGTAATTACTTATACTTATTGATAAACGTTTAAATAATGTCTTGATTTACTTAAAACTTCGCATACTAATTTTACTAATGGTATATTTAATAATACTTTTGTTTCTATTGCAGGTAAGCTGAGTGAATTTTCCTGTCTACACAAATCTTTTATACCACTCCAAGTACGTATCAACAACAATGATATTACATAAGTTTCGTCAACCCTCTTCATTAAAGAACTACCATTCGCAATGACAACAAAAAATACGTTTATAACTAAACAGACCCTCTCGCCAGCGGATTCTCACTTCTCAAAGATACAAACACCGCGTCCCAAATAAGACCCGCAGCAGCCTATATACTGCGCTCCTCGATTCGCGCATACAGCAAAGCCACTCGGCCCGTATCGTTCGCCAAATGGTCGTAATACGACTGCGACATAAATAAACACCTCTTCTCTCTCTCTCTCTCTCTCTCTCTCTCTCTCTCTCTCTCTCTCTCTCTCTCTCGCTCTCTCGCTCTCTCTCCCTTGCATGTGCGCAAAGTTCGGCTAAAGCGATAACAATCGAGCGACGGCGGCCGTGTCACTGTTGGCTCTCCTCGAGTGCTACTCCAGAGCCGGGTCTCTCTCTCTCTCTCTCTCTCTCTCGCTGGCGCGCGCGTGCACCCAATCAAACGTATACGTATTTACGCGCGTACAGACTGGGAGACAGAGAGCGTACGTCCACTGTAAATAGTGAGTCAGTATAGCGCTCAGAGGGTTCGGTTTGTCGTTCGGAACCTGAGTTTTGTAGTAAACGATGTTGAGCAAGGAAGATGGCGCGGCATTGATGGCTGACGGAAGTGGCGCTGAGTTGGGTAAGAAACTGTGGGCAGTAATAGGAGTTCAAACAGAACATATAGAGGGTGCTTGTGTGCGGTTGCTGGAGCGTTAGATATACAGTGAAACACTCTTATCGGTATTTTTGTATTTTTCTTTATCCTCGTATAATGTTCAAAACAACTGACAATTGTATATTATTACGTCGAACAATAAACTGATACAGAAATTAATAAACAAATGAGATTCCATTGCAATATTTTAACATTTAACAGTTTCCATATTCTTTGTGTAATATTCAAATTTATAAAATCATTAAACATTTGCATTGTACATAATGATGAAAATTAATTAAATTACGATCGTGTCATAATTCATTAATTTCTCCCTTATTACAGACTCTTTGTTTCACTGATAATATTTATAATGAATCCCCAATACACTTACAACAGTGATTTTAGTAATGCATGCTGTAGAAAGTTTGGACCATTCAAATAACCGTTAAATTTCTATGTGTACTACGTTCCAATTTTTCTGAACTATTTAGTCGAGCACTCCGAAACACCTTACAGACCCGAGGACAAGAAACTACCATTAAACGTCCCTTCCGCCCCATCCATCCCCCGGCCGCGCCTAACGCGCCCGCCCATGTGGAATCACCTTTAAACTTCGAAGCCACCCTCTCCATTTCTCTTTCCAGACGCACGCGCGTACACGGCCGGTCCTTCGGCCCTAATAAAGCCCTTCTCATTTGATTTTAAGAGGGAAGCCATTAAAATATCGCGATCAACGTGCGCTACCGAGGCTCGCCATCTGCTCCGGAACTAAACAAGAATGCCCATAGCACGCGGCCGAAGCCTCTGGCGCGCTCGCACGCACGCGTCAGCATGGGTCCACGTAGGCGTGTGTGTGTGTGTTTATATATACGCGATTTTAACGCGATGGCCAATGACCGATTCGTATACACGGCCGGAGACGGGTGGCCACTGTCGCACGTGCGCGTTACGAGCCAGACGCTCACGGCCGCCGCGAATGTAAGTACATAGTACGGTATAGGCCGCGTTTTATCTTAATTTTATACGTCTTTATACAAGGGCTCTTCTACGAGTTATGTTGGACAATTTTTTTTACCGAGTTCGATGGACCTGGGAGGGACGCGTCATTGTTTCGTCGTATGATGGGGTCTAGCATTCTTATATGATTCAGAAGTTTACGAAGGTTGGCTATCTTAATTTTCCCTCGGTAGCTTATTTTTTTTTGTAGCAATTTACGGTGATATTGAATATTTACGCGGGTTGTTACGTTCAATATGCTTTGTATGGGCGCGCGCAATACTGACTTTACGAATTAATAAAGCAAAAAGCGGTATCAACGAAATTATCGTGACATATATTAATTAAATGGTCGCCGACAGCGCGAGAGAGCAGAGAATCTGGTAATTCAATCGCAATCCAGCCATAAAATATTATTACCAACAATTGTGAGCTTCCACCTAGACGGTCCTAATGCAAACGAGCGTCACAAACGGATGACAATGACGATCCCAATGGCAACACCAGCACCCGACTAGCGCATATATGGATAGTAATTTTTGCATTGGAAAATGTCGCATTCATTCGCGCGCGCGCGTGTACAGTGGAAAATGTTATTGGCACGCGCTTGATTGTATCGAAATCCCTGTCATCCGCACCGCCCGAAATAATTTCGCGCGAATCTCACGCCGATTACAAAAATATGAAGCGTGCAGCATTCGGTTAAAAATTTGACGCGACGCCGCCGTTCGACTGGATAGAGGAGGGGCGCGGATGTATATCTCGCTTTCATCGCTCATTGAATATCGGATTGAAAAGGTTATTTAAAATTGTTACTCTGAAACGATGGGCAAAAGTGTTTACATTGTAATTTTAAATTGTGAAAAACGATAGGAGGTATGACAATTGCCATGGATATTTTCGATTCCGGTAATTGCATGAATTTGTTGTCAAACGGGATGGAAATATTTTTCTTTCACGATAAATTGTTTGATAAGTACAATAAAGTGGATTTTTCGAAGGATCTTCTTTCAATGTTGAATTTATCTCGAGTTAAACATTGACGAAACAGAGAAGCGTCAATAAAAGTCTAATATACATCTTCGGGCGAATCAATAGTTTAGAAATATTGCCTCCTGACAAAATAAAGAAAACTTCGCGTCCGATACAACGGGAGAGAAAAGGGGGGAACGATAGACTGGGCGCGCTGTTGATACGAAGTTGTTATCCGATATCGGATCATTTTTTATGACGAATTTGTGACAGTTGTGAGAAATTTATGACCGGGCGCGGGGGATTTCGAACTATATAGTTCTATTCTGACGTCATGGATTTATGACGTCGCAGATTTCTGACGGATCCAAGGGCACTCGTGAACGTCAACCGCGGCTGGTAACGCTAGACGCTGAAGGTTTTTCCTATAATGGCCCGTAGGGTTAAGAGGTCGACTGTGACTATATACCAATGGCTCGTAGCAAATTGAGGATATATTTCTAGATCAGGAGCTATGATCTTTATAAAATATTACTCTAATGTTTAAGAATAAAGAACAAGGAAATATTGTTTGTTTGAAACAACTTTAATAATAAGAACATTTATTACCACTATTATACAGATTGGTATTCCTCAATTTCATTTTTCCAACTTTAAACTACTGACTTAAAGTATTAAGAACTTTTAAGGTCTGACGAGGGTTTCTAGAACATCACTGATGAGTCCACTCTAGTAATCTTGGACGAAGGACCTTTTTTTATAGGTGAAATTCATTTTCATGATCCTTAATTAGAAGGATTGAAACGACAATGTCTCGAAAATGTTTTGGACCTTTTTTCCCTCTTACCCGTCATTCCACGACCACCGCACGATTACAGCCAACATTTTGCTGAATAATGAATCTTTATCCCAAAGATTTTGGGTATTTGAATTATGCTGAAGTAATATTTTCTCAAGTTAGATGTTAACCAGCTATAAGCCCTTCTTGTAAAGGGTTAATGATGTGTACATCCAGCTAAGATACTGCCTCAAACTCCAGATCAGAACTGGTAAATGTGGAGTGCAGTATAAATGCATAATGTAGTATATTCTTCGCTTCAAATGAGATATTTAATTAAAAACTGTTATTACTTCTTCTTACAAAATGTAAAAATAAAGCATCTTAATTGAACAAAATAAATCGTTTGAAATATTTCGTCAAATTTAATATCAATTATTTGTCATTTCTAATTCTCACAATTCCCCAATAATCGTTGTAACCGTGAACATTTGTGAACGTGATTAACTATTGGAAAACTATTTAAAATACCTTCAACAACCATCGACACGTCCTTGACTTGCAACAAGCCGGAATCGTTCGCGATCCGGGTAACATTTCATTAGCGACGGTGGTGGCGCACTATATATATCCACCATTATCCCCTCAAAGCCACCGCAGATCAGGGGGGGCCGCGCTCGCAAAAATTGCATTATCCGGGCGCATAATAAGCGCATGATTGCAATCGGTGCCTTTCAAGAGCAGCACCCGTGAAAAGCGCTGCTGTGCGCGTGTGCGCACGCCCAAATCGAGTTGCGTGATTGGTCACCGTTGTTGGAGTCGCGGCTCGCGCTTTTGCTCTAATTGTCGCGTGGAATGCTTACCCCCCGATAAGGGAACGCCACCGCTGGCAAGGTATTTAATTATTTTGCGGTGTTTTACGGGGTTTTCGCCTGGGATGCAGAGATTAAAGGGTTTTATGAAAATTAAAGTTTGACCAAAGTATTTTTGATGAATATTATGACGCGGCAAAAGGGTAAATAAATTGCTTGTTAAAATTTACGTGGAATTCAAAGAGTCCGTAATTTTTAACTTTTAATCTGCATACCCGTTCTTTTACAACTATTTTCTCATCTATATGTATATATGTACGGGAGTTCATTGTCGTGATAAGAGAGGAAGAAGTCTGCAAAATGACTCATCATTTCCACAAGCAAAAGTTTTCGGTATAGTCGTCAATTTCTACCAAGTATTCTTCGTAACTAATTTGACAAAAATTATTATTCAAATGTCAAACGTTATAAAATATTTCAACTTATTAGTGAGAAAAACTAGAAGATATCTTAAATTTTAAATACGGCAAATAAAAGTATCCTACCAGTACTACTAATAACCAAAGTGATGTAGAAGACTTACTCCTATTGAAATTTAACGATATATTTATACTCGCAGACTGATGCAGTGCAGATTTATGAAACTCCACGATAATTATAGGTATTTTGACTTGGATTTAATATAGTTTCATCTCAGAAAATTCAGTCCTACAGCTTACTTACATTTGTTTTAATATAATCATTCCTTCCCAAAGAAAGATCCCAACCAATCAATAGGATCATCAATCACGCATCATTCTCTAGCATCTGATAAGAATCCCATCAAACTTCCCATCATACGCACAAGAAAGATTTTCACTCCAGATCCGCGCAAACACCTGGTCCATAGACGCGCACACTCACACAGACACACACTGTGTAAAGCAAACCATCGTTGGCACGGGGTTATATGCGATCCCCAAACCAAACTCGCCGGACGCTCTCATGAATAGAATTAGGGAATAAGGCGGATGATTGGATAAGGATGAAGATGGCGCAAACTTCGCGCCGTGGGGCGAAAACGAGTCGGTCCGCAAAGTCCTTATCAGCTGCGCTGGATTTTGCCCCCCTCCCTCTTTCTCTTTCCACGAGAGAAAGAGAAGGAGGCGGAAGAGGGAAATGAGCCACCGCGGAATATCGATTCGCCGGCCCGACAAACCGCCGGCAAATATTGGGCAGCGCACGCGCGTGTGTGGGTGCCGGTGTATACGCATTTGCGGCTCACCCTTTTTCCAATCTATACGCTGAGTAATGCGAAGGGGGACTTATGTTTGCGCGCTGAGGTGACGGATAATATAAATATATAAGCCTGGAGTCAAAGAAAATTGATTTAAATATATGCATGTGGTGTTTTGGCGTAAGCGGGGATTTTGAAGAATATCTTATTCAAGCCGGAAGTTGATTTATGCGTTGAGGAAAGTGGGCGGGGGGGGGGGGGCGAGAGGACGATGTATACCTAAAAAATGGGCTCCGAACTTTTAGTAGATTGGCTTATACTTTTATCCACGGCTTCGAGTTTCCTTTAGAATGAAAAATTCTAAGGACACGTTTTATTATGCTTGCATTATATGTATCAAAAATTTATAGTTCCAAAAGCTATCGTAAACTCTGTTGCACTTTAGTTCCGCCAAACCCGAGAAACGTCATTTTTCAACATTACACACATATTTTGCGCAATCACATAATTAAAAACTTTGAGCAGATTGAATCATCTCGTAAATACTGCAACTTTTATCCGTTTTCGAGTATTATACATTTACGGAAAAAGTTACCGTGTAAAGCTTCTCCGCGCTACCGCGGCGAATCGTGCACTGTCCCTTACACACTGCCATTCCCTTTGCCGCAGGCAATTTTAAACCTATCCGACTCGTAAACCCAATTTTTTTACAGCTACCCTCGCGCAACCCCTAAAAAATTCTCTTCCAGCCCAAAAACGCAACAACGTCATCAATTGCGCGTGCGTCGGGCGTAACCTTTTCTCTTTGTGCTATAGTGCGACGAAAAAAAATTCAGCGACGGAGAAAACAGAGGACAAAATCAGTCGACGGGAACGACTGGACTCTGTGAGCTCTATCCATGTGCATGTATATAGATACAGAGAGACAGAGAGTGAGAAAGGGAGAGAAACTGAGTCGGGTTCGCGATACTCTATCCCTTAATTAATTCAGTTGACGTTTTGCCGATGCTCCCAAGTAATTAATGCAATTTTCGCCGGGGCGACTTGCGCCCTCCGCTCTCGCGCGCGAGATTCAAATGCAAAATTAACCAGTTCAACGCTCTCCCTCGCCTCTTTCTCCCCCCTCTACGTGTGTATATATAGAACAGCAGTGAAGAACCCGAGAGGCCGAGAGCTTGATTATATAACGTCTGTTGTGTTTTTGTGCCCTTCAAGCTTCCGCGCTGACAGGTGAATTAGAGAAAAGCCCGAGTGCATGCGCACACCCCTGTATATTTGCATGCATCGTCGTATTGCGCGCGCATCCTTTTTTTCGGTTCACTCATGGCTGGATGAGGTGGGGGGAATTGTAATTTCGCGAGGGGATACTTTTACGGAGCTATGAATAACCTCGGGATTTTCAATCTTCTTTTTTGGTTTAGCTGCTCAAGGTTGAATTCACTCGATGCTGTAAATTATGTCTTTCAACCAAATAACTATTCAACTTATTACGGCCCAGGTGGAATATTACTTTTAAACTTAAGGAAGAAGTTTGTACCAAAAAACCATTTTTAAACATTATTTCAAAACTGTTTTGAGCATGTGTCATACGCACTAGAAATAAAAAAAATTATCTTCTTTTATACTTTTTCAAAGAAGTTCTACACCATTTAGTTGGAAAAAGATAAAAAAATTGTTAATTTTTGTGTTTCAACATATCTCAAAAATATATAATATATATCTCTCGAAATGCTGTCACGATGGGGCCATTCTCACCCCGGATTCGTGTTTATGTCCATATAGTATAGTTTAGCTCTAGCATATAAACTTAATTTCTTTTTGTGGACCTATGTGTTATGACAATCGAACAGTTCACAACGAACATAGTACAGTTTACTCTTTTAATCGATGAGGAGTAAAAAAAGAACTCGAAAACACCACAGAAAGAACGGATACACGGTATTGACGATCAATTTCCCAAAAAAAAACATTGCAACAACCAGACTTTGTCATTGAATTCTCTACCAATATCACTATCCCGTACAAAAACAAACTTTCCACGACGTATTCGTCAAAAAACAAACCTTATCCCGGATCCAAACGCGGAAAGGCATTGGCCCGCCCGCCCCCCCCCCCCCCCCCCGCCCTTTCCGCCTCTTCTCTCAACTATTTGACAGCTGGAAATTTTTTAACGGCGTCCCATTTCGCCTCGTTAGGCTGCCGGGCTAAAACGAGCCTTTATCGAATTACTCGGCCGGTGACGATTTTCATCAGCCGCGCGCGAGTGCAAGGACATTCTTTGGATACACAACGCGCGCGCGCGACGAATGCTCGCCTAGCGGAGAAAAAATATCCTAGCTGGACGGGAATATCGGGGACGTCGATTGGCTCGCGTAATTCGAGCGGGGCGATAATTGACGCTCATAATTTGATAAACTCGATTGTCGAGCTGAATGCGCGCGCGAGCGCTTAGAGAGCTTTTTCACACGCGCGCGTTCTAACTGCGGAGAAATATTATAGTGGGACACGCGGATTTTGGATGCTTTTTTTCACAGGCGTGCGCGCGCGCTAATTTGGCCGGACGCGCACGCGAGCTGGATGAACTCGCTGCTTTTTCCACGCTGGAAATTTATTTGAAGCGCGGCGAAAATTAATTGATGGCACGGCCGATGAGCTTTTTTAATCAGAGTTTGTTATTGATGCCCGATTGGCTTCGCGGGGATCAGTGAGGAAATCGGATGAATTTACAGGGCTAATTTTTTTTTTTTTTTTCACTTTAATGCGGATGACATTTTTTCCATAAATTTATTAAAAATCAGAGGATTGAAAGTTTCCGGTTAATATAAAATTTAGAAATATAAAAAATTTCGTTATATAATTTGAAAATATTAAATAATTAAACTTTCGACATTTTCAAATTCTCTCAATATCCATATTCCTCTTTACCGGACGCGCATAAATGCACTCATTTATTTTCGATAATTGAGTTTAAAAAGAAAAAAAAGAAGCGTCGAGAGAATGCACATAGACAGGGCGCGCGCACTTTCCGTAGGGATTTTCCATTCGCTTGCGCAAATACGGTGGCCGCAGCGGGGGAAAATGGCTTTTCCAGGTCAAAGGGCTCATTGTTAAATAATTTCCAGGCAAGTTAAATGCATTATAAATATTATGCAGGAGCGCGACGGTAGGGGTAGCAGGCCGCGTATAACACAATGTAAATACACTTTGAAATTAACGAAGCGTGCAACGCCGGAGGGGGAGAGGGGGAGGGGGGCTGCTCTTACGTGTGTGTAATATACGAAACCGAAGCGCGAGCGTTGAAAATGATTTCGCGCCCGAGCGCCGGCCCTCTGCTGGCTCTATTACGAGTGCATCTTGATGTCGTTGTTTAGGGGGTGTGGGGGCACGTCAGTCCCGACGTAGTGGCTGTAATGGCTTTCTTTGCGAGTGGAAGCAATTATCGAAAAATTAGAGGTGAAGGTTGCGCGGAGTGGGTAATTATCGTAAAGAAAATGCAGCTGTGGAGACTTAATTTGCAAGAACTAATTAGCACATCGCGAGAGATTCGGAAATTGGGGCGGTTCTTTCGGCTGCTGCAGGCAATGATTAAAGTTTAATGATCAATTTAACATTTGTATTTTCGACATTAACGCATCTAGAGTCTGAAAAACAAGTGCTATTTTACTGAGTAGAGAAATAATAGATAATGCGAATTCAAATAAGTTTCTGTAACTTTATATATTATAATGGTCAGATTAAATGTTTAAAATAGAATTTCATTGTAATAAAAGTAATGAAGTTATGATATCCAGTAAAATAATATTTTTTTCAAATTTATAGATACCATTTTCAATGATATTACAAGTTTAATGAACACTGAAATTCGAGTATGTACTTCCTGATAATCTCATATCGCTATGATGAAGTCAGGTACTAAAAGGGTGATTGAATATTGCTAAAAAAATAGTAAAAATAATTTAGTTAAACTCTCGAATGTTATTCATTTTATGAAACCAATATACACACACGATCATGTTGCGCTACAACATCATTCTTTTCCCAGACCATTTTGTCGAACTGCAATAATTCCTCGAGCGAGAAAACATATTCAATACCTAATTAACCCCAATGTAGAATGAAATATCTGATCTGCCGTTGTGCATATACACGCTGCAAGAATCGTGTAATGATGGTTCATGCTCCCGTCAGATTTGGTTACCCCATGCTGTTGCGGTTTCCATTGTCAGTGTCAGAACAAGTAGGTAATGCAGTATAATGGTTATAAATATGAGATGATTTGTACGGCTCGATAGAGGTATCTTCGGATTGCGCGTTTGTAATTCGAATGATTGAATCATGCTTTTGCGCTAATGAACGAAATTCGTTCCATGATCAAGAGTATTTGATTCGAGCAATCCATACTCATAAAGCAATTTGATTAGTTAAAGTTAGTTCGACTATATAAATATCTTACTCTCCCAATAAATGTATTTTATGTGGAGTACAAATATATTCTATTTTCATCGACTGTTTTTTAATAAACTTTTCGAAAGTATCTCCAATCACTTTGAATTTATTTCATTTTCATCAATATGCTGAGAAAAAAAAACATAATTTTTGCTTATAATGTATAGACACTCTAGTAAATATTAAAACAATTAAATTGGGGTACATGAATTAGCATCACGTCTCATTTATTAACTTGACAAATGAAAAGCGCGCGAGCAATATTGAAAATAAGGGGGGGGGGGGGGGGGGGGGGGGGGGGGGGGGGAGAGCTCGACGGAATAAATTAATGCATCCGAGCCGATATTTCATATTCGCACGCGCGGAATGATAATCGAAAGCATTCTATACAACCGGATTATGTTCTGTCGAAATTATTTAACGTTCGGAATAAACTTTAGCCTCGGCAAAAGCGAACTGCGAAGGGCTGTGGCAGTGGTTTCTTTGCGCGCTGAATTTATAATTATTGTTTACATCGCGCGCATAATTTGCCGGCCCCACTCTCTAAAGTTGAATTAGTGAAAAAACCACTATATATTAGTTAAAATTGCTCCACCGTAGAATTAGTGGATATGCACTAATGAATTAGTGAATATTCACTATTTCAAATAGTAAAATTTCACTATTTTAATTAGTAAAATTTCACTATTTCAAATAGC